>JBBPMD010000419.1:0-24264 GCA_038090095.1 Zangia roseola
CAGGATTCAGCAACGACGGCAAATGCAACATATCATGGAGCAATGTACCTTGAATAGCTTCTCCCGCACCTCATCTGCGACGCTCTGGTACTGGCGGAGAAACTTGAGTGCAACCTGCCACAGCGCATACATTCAGTATCACATATCACCGCCAACCCAAGCGACCACCCAGATGCCAACGCACCGTTCGCGACCGCCCCACCGTATTCGTCCACACTCCTTTCCACACGTCCGAGAAACCACCATGACACACCGGATGCTCTCCCACCTTGCACACCTCGTCCGTCAAGTCGATCAACAACACGTTGCCCTTGACGAGTAACGTCTTGGCGACCGTTTCGAGCGTTGCCTTGTGTCGGGCGCGTTGTTTGAGCCGCGCGTAGTCGACATGTTCCGGGATCCATCGGCATTCGTCGTAATTGGCGAGAGCTTGGACGAGCGAGGTGAGCGAAGAAAAGTAGAGGTGGGTCGGATTGCGTTGGAGGAGGGACGCGTTGCGGAGGTGGACGTCCGAGCGGGATTCGATGCCGACATCGACCCAGACGGCGCCGCCATCAGCGTTGCCCATGTTGTCGATCCGCGCGCGAGGATCGACAGCGTCGTGCTGATCATGATCTTGAACGCCGAGAATGTACAGCGCCAGCGTTGGCATCACCGGGAATACCAAATGCGCCGACGTCCTAGAGAAGGCAAGGCAGATTCGTCAAGCGATGGATCAGGGGGAAATACGCGAATAGGACACCCACGGATCAGCCCCAAAATCCTCGTCCAGCGAGGCGAAACACGCATCGGGAAGCACAAATTGCTGACCCTCCCCCGCCACCCCAAAACACATCTCTGCCTCCAAAAACCGCCAGCAATCGAACCCCTCAAAACGCGTTTGCGTCGGCTGCCGTTGACACGCCCAATCAACAGGCAGATGCAAAAACGCATGAAAGTTTCCCAGCAAGGCACGCCGCCGCACCCGATGCCACGCGTGCCGTGCTTGTACGACCGACTCCCCCACGACGACACGGCGAGTCAATCGTCCGACCGTCTTTTTATACGCCTCACTGTTCCGATAGCGTAAAAAGACGAAAAACCGCAACAAGACTTCACGTTCGCGTTTGGACATGTGTACTTCGAAGCGACGTGCCGGGTCGTCCATGTTGGACGGCGTCGCGTCCGATTCGCCACAAGTGTACACCTGCACACGGATCTGACGCACGACCTGGGCGAGGACTCGCTCCGTCTCATTCTCGAGGCGGACGAACGCCTGCTCGGCGGTGCGCAGCGCGGCGAGGCACTCCTCGTCGAGCGCGCTCGTGTCCGACTCGGGACCACCGTTGGCGACGACATCGGCGAAGACAGATCGCGATTGTTCGGGCATACGACGTGTCTCGGAGAGGACGTTGTGAAAGACGTCGTAGATGTGCACGCGGTGGTCATCGAGGGTGTGTTTGTGCGGGTGTCTGATGGTATAGTCAGTGGATACCCGGAAAGGAGAGAGATCCGTACGCGTCCGAGAGCCAAAAACGCCAGAAGAATTGGGGAATGTAGGGTTCGACCTCGGGGATCATTGTTGGCTGGGTGGTGCTGCTGTGCGTGCTGTATATTTGGATGCTGTTGAGATGGGGGACATTGTACAGGAACTGACCTTTACTTGGAGTGAGCAACGATGAAGCTTGAGCCCGTGGGTCAGAAGAGGTACCCCGGACCGGGTCGGTTGCAAGACCCAGTGGGAGGTAAGAGAGTGGGGACAGCACGAGGAAGTAGGGGCACATTTAAAGCGGGTACCTCGTGTCTTGAAAACATAGCCTCGCGATTACTCGACCGTTCTAAGCGAAGTGCAGTCATGAGGTCATAAGGTCAAACGTTCACCGCAATAGGACAACATCCAAACACTGATATTTAAATCGCAGTTCACAGGATAGTGCACTATGCTCCATCGGCGCTTTAGACTACCGTGTCTATCGGCTGGGAATATGGGTTTTACCAAGTCACACTTCTGCCAGCAGTATACAAGGGGAGGAAGGAACCACCCCGTACGGAGGTGGAGGAGAGAATACCATTAGTCGTTGGGGTGCCCTCGAAACCGTGTTGAGGCACGCCGAGCGCATAGTCCCGAGCAAACGTAGTACACTAGAAGGGATAACCGTTTCCGAACTCTCATTATCAAACGGATTCCGCAGTGGCCTCACAAGGTCTTCTATCACGAGCCGGTGGGTCACCGCGGCGTTCGTCCACAGTTCCCACGTCGCGGTGTTTGTGTGCTCTTGGCGTAATGCGCCGGCGCTTGTGGCACTCCCCATAAGAGAAGGAACAAGTGCCGCGCCCGGCAAGGTTGTGGAGCAACGATGCGGGTCTGTGGCATGGCTGTCTCTCTTCCACTGCTGGCAGTGTGCGTCATGCAGAGCACCCGAGTGAGCAGGTAAAGTAGAGTTGAATACGGTATCTTCTGTTGATCCGGTCAATCCTGCTATGCATGCAAGCCATCTCCGCCTAGCTTTTCCTGGCGGCGGTGGGAGATTAATGAATGCATGCCATAGAGGAAACACTAGGACTGACCGAGCTCTTCGGCGGGCATGGATAATTTGAGGTTTGATTCTGTTTATTCCTCGTTCCATGCATCACAACGGCCATGCCAGTGAATGATGTAACTGGGAGTTTTAGATGAGTATGATGCGATGAGAACTAGTTACGTACTGTTCACGGTACTTCCCAACACGAATCTTTGTGCTGACTCGGTAACCCGGCACGGGATGCTTCAAGGTATGACGAAAAAACGTCACGTGGGACGCTGGGAGCTAGTGATGACAAGGATTAGAAGAACAATCGATAACTAATAGTGTCCTGTATCTCATTCAAGTTTACACGCCAAAAAGGGAGCAGGTGACCCATATCGTCGATAGTTCCGCCGATAGGAACCCGGAAAGATAGTGGCGCAATACGCAGCGACCACTTCGTCCCTCCGCCTTGAATTACGGTAAGTTTTGCAACTGGGAACACTGACGTGACAAAGACATTGCCTGCAACACCCGCATCTAGTGTTTTTACACCGGTCTCGTGCACATCTATTAGACCACATCGTAGACGGTCTGAGAGTCTAATTTCAAACATCAGTGGTGAGCCTCTACAGGTTTTACATCTGCTTCCAAAAAGGCCAAGAATGCCTCTGCGCCGCCATCGACTTGTTCTCCTGCGAGACCGGCAGCCTTGACCACCTCAACCTCTGCTTTTGTGGGTTCTGCGGCATCATATGCAGCAAGTTCGGCTGCGAGGTCCACTGGAAGGGTGGGAGGTTTCGGTACAGCCGGCGAGGAGAACACCTTCACGCTTCCGACGTGGGCATCCTTGGCCTATGGGCCACCAATCAGTAATACAGGAATAACCACGCGTTAGACACGCACAGCAACGGGTGCGTTGTAGGATTTGAGTTCTTTCACGTAGAGGTCCTGGACGAGGTCTACGACGTTCAATAGGATGCTGTATCGGCGAAATGCGGAAAGCGTACCTCTGCGGTTAACCGACGAAGAAAAGGCGCGCGCACCACGCGCACTTCGAGACTGGCAACAAGAAGGACGATCAGCGCGACGACGACGGGGACGGGGACGCACTGACCACCTGCGCGAACAAACGAACCGACGACATGACTGCAAAAGAGAGACCTGAAATGTGACGTGACTTATCGTGACACGCCTACTTTGGTGTCACGTTCCCCTAAGACGTATACCATGCTTGCTGCTACTCGCCATGTTACTTGCCGTGCTCCTCTTGTGAGGATGTACACTTCGAGTTGGAAAGAGGGAAGTGTTGCACAGAGCAAAGAATTTAGGCGGGTATTCCAGACAATGTCCAGACGCACTTGGGAATAACCTTTTGCGCAGAATAAAGGAGAAAGCCCACGAAGGTGAGTTAAACGAAATAGCCCACTTGCGCGAGTTTGACATGTCGCAGATGAATACGCCCGCCGACACGACGCCGAGTTACTGCGTAAACTCAAGTCTGAGGTATGTTTGACTCCCCATTATCGTCAGCACTCAAGTAATTCTCTAGATCGAGGAGAAAAGGAAGCAAGTTGTGCGTCGTTTTTAGCTGACAGCTATAGCTTTGTCGGCGTGTGCTGATGAGCGATTACAGGCTGAGCTCGAGTCCAAGGTGAAGGGTGCAGAGTCCAAGTAACCACGATGTGCTGGTGTCCCAATGCAAAATTCATGTCATGTTCTTTACGTGTTGTAGGTTTCTACTACCAGATGTCTTCGTTGTTTGCATGGCCATCGTTGGCGATGCTCTCTTCCTCCACTGGACATATCACTCACTCTTCATAGGCCCAAGCGATCAGTCAGCTGCATGACGCTGGGTCACCGAATGTGCCAAACACTCATGTACAGAGGTTGAACGTTATACTACGGGCTCGCATTCCTAAAACCCAACACGGTGTCGATCAAGACTGGTTGACCATTCTTCCGGGCCCCGCCCCCGGTGTAGCACGACGCTCAGCTGTCCGGGTTATTCCAGAAATGCGGCACAAACAAAGGCTATGGTGGGACACACAGGACGGATATGGTTCGATTTTCGAGTCGAAAGGCACAGTGATGCTACGCTGACGGTTTAGTCAGAGGACGCGGTGTTGCTGAGCGCAGGCAACCGTGTGTAGACACTCTGATCACATCTTTTGAGCGCAAGTGAAGGTGGGTATCGAATCGCAGAGGACTCTGGATAGATGTGTACACGATGCACGATGGTCGTCGAGGGCGTGTTTTATGCGGGTGTTTGGCGGTATGGTCAGTGAATGCTCGGGGAGGTGAGACAGGGGTGTCCTTTGATGATGCTGTTCAAACTTGCGACGTCGTACAGCAACATAACCTCACGATTACTTGGAGATCAAGTGTGGAGTACCATCCGTTCTGAGCAAGATAAATATGTACCGCAATAAGACAACATGATATTTAGGTGGTGCAGCAGGATAGTACAACGTAGAAAGAGTATGCTCCATGGCACTTCCACTATAACTTATCAGCTGGGAATATGGGTTTCACTGACACGTGGTCACAGATAAACGAGTGTGTGCAAACGAAGAAAAGGGTGTACTGTCCATCATAGCAAGTCAAAAAGGAAGAAAGAAAACCCGCCCTATACTCGATAGCTCGGGGGTGGAGGAGAGAATGACGTCGGTCGCTTGGAGCCCTCGAAGCTATGTTGAGCCGAGCTGAACGCATAGTCCCCAGTAGATGAACGCGTCGGTTGCGGTGCAGGTGCACTGGGAGGGATGTCCGTCTCCAAACTCTCATTGTCAAACGGATTCCGCAGTGGCCCCACAGGGTCTTCCATCGCATGTAATGGATACGACTGACCCTCCGCCGCGTTCGTCCGCAGTTCCCACGTCGCGGTGTCTGTGCTCTCTTGGCGTGATGCGCTGGCACCTGTCACAGCGGCATTCTCCGTGAAAGAGGGAGTGGCAAGTGCCGCGTCCAATGGGACGTTGGCTCGGCGAGGTTGTGGGGCAACGACCCGTGGGTCTGTGGCATAGCCTACTGCATAACCGGCTCTATCCCATTGCTGGTAGGGTGCGTCATATGGAGCATCTGAGTGAGCCGGCGGTGTAGTGAGGTTAACGTCCGAGGCGGTAGGGTTGAATATGGTATCTTCGGTTGATCCCGTGAATCCACTGTTTTGATACAAGACATCACCACCTGGCTTGGCTTGGCTGAGGGGGGAGGTTAATGAACACATGACATAGGATACACTATGATGACTGACCGAGCTTTTCGGCGGGCATAGACAACTTCAGGCTTGACTCGGTTAATTTCTCGCTGAATATACCACATGGCGGCCACAGTCACTATAACGGTGACGCCAGTGACGGCATAGCTGAGAATTTTGTTTGAAGTAGTAGTAGTGCCTGCCTCTGGATCAGCATGATGTGATGAGGATGACCAATTACGTACCGTTGGCAGAATTCTCCAACAGAACGCCAATATAGACAGTGATGAATTGTTTAGGCATGGACAACAATGCGGCGAGAACGAAAACGAAAATGTTCATTCCACAAACGGCAAAAATGGCAGTCGTGACTTGGGAGGGAATGAATTCCAGACGTCATCTTGAAGAGAGGAAGGACTCGGACTCACAGTGTCCCGGTATAGCACTATAACGCGCAATGACAGCGATTTTGAAACCACCCTCTCGTACAATCTTGGCGAGACAAGCATATTGAATGCTCTTTTGTTCTTCCTTTTCTGCACGTGATTTGAAGATGTATCTGAATGCGCTGTCGAGGGATGTCGATGAGAAGGAGCGGAGCCATGCAAGTGAGTACGCACTAGAAGTTGCCAATCTCGCCGAGTAGCGTGCCAGCGGCAGTGATAGCAAACCCGACCCCGACCCCCCACACCAACCCACACACGATCGCCAAAATTTCATGACCAAAGAGCTGTGAGGTAAGAATATGAGGAGAGATGGGAGTGGGGACAGACGGAGACACCAACAGGAGGAAACGAGATGATGAAAAATATGCCAATTGGTATCAACCAACCATAAGACAGACTGCCGCGAGCGTAAGATTGTCGACAGTTTACGAAATAGAGCATCTCGACGTACTTGTGCATCCAATCGGCAGCAGGCTGGATAGCATGCACGATCTGGGAATAATAAACCGAGAAGAGAAGGATAAGAACGGCAATCACGATGGCGACGGCGTAGTAGACTGGAGATGGTCAGCTATGGGACCGAGACAGCAAGTGTGGCGACGAACTGAGGTACTTCTTTGTCAAGAGCTTGTCTCTCCGGAATAGGGCACGGTAGTTGATCATGGTCTTAGTTTGGAGTGCCTCGATCTCGCTCGGCGACGGACTCGGTGTCCTCGTCGTTGTCCGTGCATCTCTTGTGACAGGGTTGTAGGCAGCGGGTGCGGGTGCAGGGCTAAGATAGCGGGGGTAGGCGTTCATTGTGAGTGAGTACCAGCTCCAAGACGGTAAGTAAAAAGACAAGAAACAACCGACACAGCCAAGACCAACTCATAACAGACACACACAACTGGAATGAATCTCGACAACATCATCGCACACAACCTTCTCGCCATCGGCGCCATCGCTCTGGACGACTACCTCGCCAGCGCACCGCTTCAACAACAAGCTCAGCCTCACGCAGCCACAGACACCGCATCAGACGTCAACGCAATCACCCGACTCCACCAAACCTGCCAGAGCATCTTCCGAACTACCGACGCCCTCAAATTCGAGTTTGTAGACCACACCGGCTCGAAAAGTGAGCACCCACGGCGTCGCGCTCGCAACCGGCCCCTGACCCCACCACAGACAAGCAATGTATCTTGACCATCACTAAACCCGACGGCGCACAGCGTTCATACATTACACAGCCTACCTTTGCGAAAAAGAGCGAAGCAAAGTCGGAGGTGGCAAAAATAGCCATTGATATGGGCGCACTTGACTTCTTGTCTGACGGAATGGTCTCTGCCCGCGAATCGGAACGCGGCGTTGACGCGGTCAGTTTACCCATTTCTGAGAACAGACCAGTGCAGTCCAGCACATCTATGCAAGAAATCGAGACATGTTGTCGCGAATGGCGAGCCGGCCGCGTTACCCCACACTGGGTCCCCTTCTCTGACCCTAAACTGATGCACAGTCCGTCCGGTCTCCATCTCCTCAGGCAGTGCATTGACACAATACAGAACAGGGTTGTGCACTCCGCATTCGCCTGTCGACACACGTCCTTCGTGTTTACCTTACCGATCCCACGTTTGACTCCTATCTGCATGCACAGGACGCTTGTGCCAAGGCTGCCATTTCTGAAAGTGTCATTGACTTCGTTCAGCATGGCAATGGCCAAACGCGTCCTTCCTCTCCTATTCCATCTACTCCACCCACCCCTCCTCCCGTGACCCCTTGGACACTACAGGCGTTCTACGACGCCCTCCCGAGGCCGTTTCCGGAGACTTTTAAGACAAACGATGCCTCCGAGATCAACGCCCTCGGATGGCTTAACACTATGGTGCAATATGCCAGAGGAGGAAAACTAATCCTGTCGTTTTTCTTCACATCCGATGGTCCACCTGGTCGTCAGTGCTCAAATGCCGGTTTCCCTTCAGTCACTCAGCCCTCCTATAGTGCACGGATGTCTCCTAAAACTCGATCGCCCCGGAGAGTACAGAGCGTCTCTTGTCGACGCCAGGTTCACCAAACGGTCCGATGCCAAGGTTGCTGTTTGCTTGCAAGCCATGTCCGAGGGCATTGGTAACTACATTCGGGCGATCGCGTCCGCTGTCGACAGCAAGATCACATCCGCAATGCGATCGTTTTCCAGCAGTGTGGTATACCCCGCGTTGACTTCAGAGCTTGGCAAAATCGACCCTAACCTTCAACCACAATTCGAGTACGACAAGGAGAGAGACGGTCAGGATTCCGTTCGTTTCGTCTCTCAGATCGTTTCTAACTTATCAACACATAGCGTTTGGAGCAACCCTTGTTCTCAGCCTGTCAACGTCACCAACACCGGAACAGGTGCGGAGATATACCGTCCCAGCGGAGTACCGCATCAAAGCAGATGCTAAAGTAGGTGTCATTTGTCGTGCCGCTGAGCACGGTGCCGTCGAGTTTGTTCGTTTTCGGGGTGAACTCCCACCCGATGGCTACGTTAGTCCCTATACTTTGCAAGCCCACAATCCCGACGCACCTCGAAAGCGCAAGCAACACGGATCCGTGGACGACCCCAAACCGTCCCAACCAGCCAAGAAGAAGAAAAAGAAGAACCACAAGCGGGCAGAGCAAGCCAGTACGCATCTCAGCCCAGTGGGCCAGTACGTGAGCGGTGGCCAGATTCATGGCATTTCCGGGCCAGGCGACATGGGTCTGCTACAGAGTCGTGTCCCCATGGACGACGCGTGCGATCCATCTCAGCCAGGTGTTGGGTGTGGGCGTGGATCCGGTTCGGCTCGTTCGGTGGGGTATCCGTCGTATGATGCACCGATACACGTGCCGATGACGTATCCTGCGGTTCTGGACCCGAGATACGCTGCGGGGAATGGGGGGCGAGGGTTTGGTGTTCATGTGGCTGATGAGGTGTATGGCGCTCAGGCTACAGTGTCGGTCGAGTCGCGTGCATTGCCGGGGAGTTCGTCACGGCCGCGCCGGCCGGTTGAGCCTGCAGAGTTGGAACCTGGGGAAGTGGTGTCGACGGCCGGGTCGGATTTTTCAGTGAGTTCGAGCCGGCACGAGGATGGAGAAGCGGACGAACGAGGTGTGTCGCGTCCGCGTTGCAGTTCCTTGATGTTTGACGCTCCTGCAGAGACGGATGGGGACACGGATATAAAGGGGAGGAGAGAAAGCGAGGAGCGTGTGGCGCGGAGAAAAGTCAAGGGTAAGGGCAAGGAGACGTCCCCTGCGACCACGGCATCGATGGCGGACCGTCACGGGTCCAAGGGAAACGGGGTGGAGATGAAAAATGAAAGCGTTGATCTGAAACGTGTCTCGCGAGGGGATGAAGACAAAGGCAGAAGCAAAGAGAAGGAGATGTCGCCTGCGATCACGGCATCGACGACGGCCTCTCAAGACCGTCCATCTGGGTGCGCGACTGCTCCCACGACGCACGTAGATAAACTCATTGGTGCGTCCTTCACTTCATTCAGACATGCACGAGCTTATGCCCTCCCGAATAGCCTACTGCGCTGCACATGACTGTGGCACACCATCCTTTCATGAAGTGCAATACCAGGATCGATTTCAGGTGTGGATCGTGATTGGCAAGGAACGGTTTGATTTACCGACGACCTATGGGAGTGCGGAGGAGGGGCGACGGAGGGTCGCGAAGCAGGTGTTGGCGCGGTTGGTCAAGGGGCCGAGGTAATGCATTTGAAAGGGGATTTTGGAGTGTTACTGGTCATGTATATATCATCCGACGCATCTCATAACTCCCGCAGCACGTTTCATATCCCCTCTTCCGTTCCTGTCCGCCAACACTCGACACTATGCCACTAGGCCCATTGGAAGTTCAATGCCATCGCACACTTCAGGAAATCCAGAATGTTTCTCGACGAATCCGTTCTTCGGCGTTGCAATGTGTAGACCATCAAAACTTCCATGTTTTTGAAACACTAGATCGCCAACTTCAATCAATCAATACTTCCTGCGACACCATTTCTGCCACGATCACCAGAGCCTCCTTCACAGACTACGCCCTCGATGATCGGATAGTCAATTGGATATTCCGTGGGGGACCTCATCAGTGTCTCGAAAAACTGAGAGAAGTGGACAACTTTCTGACAAACCCCAGTATCCGATCCTTACCTGCACGAGTTCCTTCTCGACCTCTAACCCAGCATGGTGACAATCTCGCAGCAGCTATTAGCCTGCTTGACGAACACCGGCTGTATTTTCATTTATTGGTCACTTGCGATGTCTGGGACCGCGAAAGACTAGAGGAAAGACGCCAAGATCGTCAGGAAACTCGGATGAGCACTACGTATGTGTCATATTGCCAACTTGAAGTTGTCATCTACTTAATACGACATCAGTAGTACGGTAACAGGGCACAGTCGTGGGAGCTCGGGCCAAGCACCTGCAGAAAACACAAGGATAACTAGCCGTACGTGTATTCGCTTGCGTTTCCCATTTAGACCTTCCAACAATACCTTTGTCACAGAGCAAAGGCTGGACGAGGTCTCACGCTGGCTCGATGCCTGGGATTGCAGTCAAAGGCACACTGATACGCTGAAGTTACGCCAAGATAAGACGTGCAAGTGGTTCCCCAACACAGGCGCATACAAAGTTTGGAGGACTCGCGGGTTCCGGTTTTTGTGGTTGCGGGGAAAAGGTATGGGACCTGCGGTGTGCGTGTTCCTGCAGCTTATATCATACATCCATCCACCTGACTCTAGCTGGTTGTGGAAAATCTGTCTTAGCGTGCGTTCGTTATACACGGTTCACGCCAATATCGGTGCTCACTATCAGGCTCGTAGTGCGTCGACGATCAACTACATTGAAAGCAAACTAGACGAGGGCGAAGTCATTGTTTTCCACTATTGCGATTTCCGAAACGAGCGGTCGACGAGTGCGACGGAGGTAATGCGCTCGCTCCTGTCCCAGATGTTCCGTCACTTCCATGATCTCGGCATTGACGCGGGGCACTTACCTAACACGATACTTGAGGAGAAAAGCGAGGGGACTCTATCACTCAATGACGTTGAGAAACTCTCACATCTAGTATTGCGCGCCGCTAGTTGCTTCCCACAGGAGCCCATCATAGTGATTGATGGGCTTGACGAGTGTGCGGATATAGAGGCACTCCTACGTGCTCTCGTCCCACTCACAGAGGCAACCGCAAATGTTCGGCTCTTGGTGACAAGCCGACCACACGACACCATCAGTCACCATTTTGACAGATTTCCATCGATGTCGTTCGAGAGCGTGGCGAAGGAGTTGGCGGTAGATATTGAGCTCTACATCACACAAGAACTTGACTCGCGTCTCCGGTTGGGAATTGCAGATCGAAGGCTGAAGAACGAGATGCGCATGAAACTTACTGAAAAGGCGGAGGGAAGGTCAGAACATGTTCCGTAGGACCAACTTTAGCTTACGGTTACCGATTTTCTAGGTTTCGATGGGTCCAATGTCAACTCGACACCCTCATGCGATGCAGTAACAGGGAGGAGCTCAGGGAAACGCTGGAGGACCTGCCAGGAGAGCTTGAGACGACTTACGAGAGAATCTTATGGAAAATCGACGAGCGGAAGTCAGAGGGGAAGCTGGTGCAGTGTGCGCTGGCTTGGCTCGTGGTGGCATTGGAGCCGCTACGCCTCACCCAGATTGTCGAGGGACTCTCGTTTTATCCCAGGCAGGAACACGACCATGAGGCGCGGCCACTTGGAAATTTGTTATTAGATGCACTGTCGAGCCTTATCTCATATTCCGAAGAGACGGGTATCATCTCGTTATCCCACTTCAGTGTCAAGGTCTGCCATGGTATTTTCCTATGCTTCATGCATCTGAGAAAGATTTTGCACAGGAATACCTTGCGAGCCCTTTCGCATTGCCAATGTATCAGATCATCCCACGTGACGCACATGCTAATGTGATCAAAATGTGCATGACATATGTCTCTGTTTTCCTCAAACGAGCACGAGCACCGTCCGGCATCAAAGTCAGGTCTCTGGAGTCCTCTCCCATACTTTCATATGTATTTTCATCCGGTTTCAACCATCTCGCGCTTGTCGACCCGAGCTCAGTAGCTGTCCTCGAAGCACTGGATACTCTTGGATCGGACATACGGCATCATCCAACACATTGGGATCGTCTCTGTGAGTTGCGAGAGGACTCTCGAACATCTTATCTCATGTGGCCGTCGTCGAGGCACGACGTCATACTGTACATTTTGATCGCCTATTCCTCTGTCGAACTCCTACAATCATTCCTTTCCCGTCGTCACGTTCTCAGACCAAGGATCGGAACGAATCCCCTCGTATATGCTGCAGATCTCCGAAAGACCAAACACGCGATGGCCTTGTTGGCATGCGGAGCCGACGTGAATGTGCCCAGTTTGGTGGTTGACGACTCATACAAAGCCTTGCCTCTCGAGATCGCCGTCGATCGTGGTGACACCGTACTGGTTGGGGATCTGTTGAACAGAGGGAGTGTAGTATCTTCAGAACTACTATCGACTGCCGTCTGTATGCCGTGGTGTAGCACTGGGGTGCTCGTGAAACTGGTCCAAACAGATGAATTTACGAGATGGGCGAAAAACATTGGAGACAAAAAGCTGTGTCGCGGCATTTTTAGCAGTGCGAGACCGAATGCGGGCGATCGCAATCAAGCGGATGCAGACCAAGTTGCGCTAGCTCGAAGACTGCACGATGTTGGCCACGACCTTTCAGCAGACATTCCTTTCACGGAGGAGCTCATTCGGCGAGCGCTGAGCGCAGCACACACCTCGATGTTGGAATTTCTACTTCCCCTGGGTCAACAACCATACCATCGGTATCTCAACGCGGCAGCAACTGGTGATACTCCTGAGACGGTGTCTGTGCTCCGTTTCTTGCTCAGCAGAGGCATTGATGTACACGGGATCTGGGGTAGAAGGAAAGATACTGCACTGCACCTTGCCGCCATGTGTCCATGGGAACCACGAAGCTTAGAGCTGGTCAAACTACTCGTGGATGCTGGATATGATCCCCACGCGCGCAATTCACGTGGTCAGACACCATTGACTATTGCAATACAACGGAGATATACCTCGGTGGTGGGACATATGATTTCACGTGCCCCACCTAATATCCTTGTACTTGCGCAACAGCGACGCTACACCCACCGAGTGATTGCATACCTGATTCACAATGGTGCTAATGTCCACTACACTACATCAAGTGGGGACACACTGGCACATCTCATAGTCGCTGCCAGTGGGTACAAAGAATCGGAGTGTCTGAAGTTGCTCAAGAGCTTTGCTAAAGCCGGTTGCAGTCTCACGTCCTCAAATTCCGAGGGAAGAACGGTCCTGGATACTGCCGCTGGACGTGGATACAATTCAGTGGTCGAATGGTTACTCCAGCACAATATCTCGCTCTCCCCCACCATCCTATTGACCTCACTGCAGGGACAGTTGCCCTTTCCAACAGTTGTATGTCTAGTTCGCGCTGGTGCTGATGTGCACTGCACCACACTGAGCAGAGACACAGTGGGACATCTTGCAATCACTAAGTATGAAGAATTGGAGTGTCTGGAGTTGCTCAAGAGCTTCGCCGAAGCTGGCTGCAGTCTCGCATCCTCAAATTCCGAGGGAAGAACAATCCTAGATACCGCCGCTGGACATGGGTACACTTTGGTTGTCGAATGGCTACTCCAGCACAACATCTCGCTCTCCCCCACCATCCTACTTACTTCACTACAGGGGCAGCTACCCTTTTCAACAATTGTACATCTAGCTTGTGCCGGTGCTGATGCACACTGCACCACACCGAGCGGGGACACGGTGGCACATCTTGCAATTACTAAGTACAAAGAATCAATGTGTCTGGAGTTGCTCAAGTACTTCGTCGAAGCTGGTTGTGGTCTCGCATCCTCAAATTCCGAGGGAAGAACAGTCCTGGATACTGCTGCTGGATATGGATACGCTTTGGTGGTTAAATGGCTACTCCAGCGTAATGTCCCATTCTCCCCCACCATTCTATTGGCCTCGCTGCAGGGACAGCCTTTGCCCATCTCAGCAATTATGCACCTGGTTCGTGCCGGTGCTTATGTACACTGCACCACACCGGGTGGGGACACGGTGGCACATCTCGCAATCACCAAGTACAAAGAATTGGAGTGTCTGGAGTTGCTCAAGTACTTTGTTGAAGCTGGTTGCAGTCTCATATCCTCAAATTCCGGGGGAAGAACACTCCTGGACACCGCCGCTGGATGCCGACATACTTTGATAGTCAAATGGCTGCTACTCCAGCACAACATCTCACTCTCCCCCACTATTCTATTGACCTTGCTGCAAGAACAGTTGCCAATCCCAGCAATTACACATCTGGTTCGTGCCGGTGCTGATGTACACTGCACCACATCAACTGGGGACACGGTGGCACATCTCGCAATCACTAAGTACAAAGAATCAATGTGTCTGGAGTTGCTCAAGTACTTCGTCGAAGTTGGTTGCAGTCTCACATCTTCAAATTCCAGGGGAAGAACAGTCTTGGATACTGCTGCTGTGTTTGGATACGCTTTGGTGGTCGAATGGCTGCTCCAGCACAATGTCCCGCTCTCCCCCACCATTCTATTGACCTCGCTGCAGGGACGGTTATCCCCTTCAACAGTTGTACGCATAACTCGTGCCGGTGTTGATGTACACTGCACTACACTGAGTGGGGACACGGTGGGACACCTCGCAATCATTAAGTACGAAGAGTCGGAGTGTCTGGAGTTGCTCAAGAGCTTTGTCGAAGCTGGTTACAACAGTCTCACATCCTCGAATCACGAGGGAAGCACAGTTCTGGGTGCCGCCATTGGACGTGGATATCCCTTGGTAGTCGAGTGGCTAGCCCAACTCATCGGGGAAATCCCAGGTCATAATTATAGGTGAATGATAAGATTTCTGGTGCGTAAAGATGCTGACGTGCACCGTCTGTACGACGACCTCGGACGGGGATACAGCGATTCACGTTGCCATCGCTAGGTCAAGATCATTCTCGTCAAATATGGGTGCCTTAAACGCTGGCACTTGTGCTGTGCTCAGATATCTCTCTGCCCACTGATCCTGTTTGAATGTTATTTATTTTCCCGTCTTGTTACGGTTTATCTTCGTATGTGTTGTCCTCGTCGTAGTACTCCCGCTATTGTGCCTTGAACCTACTACGTCTTCAACTCCGGTTGTATTCCAAACTTGATCACTGGGAGCTCTACGCGTCTATCATCGAGTCTCCATTAAATATTCGTCTCGTTCACAAGAACTATGGCGCAAAATAGGCTGGTAAGTGTATTTCTTAATATACACCGGTGTGGTCAGCTGCTCTCGGGCGGGTAACTGACCCGGGCCAGCTGGACTCTTATCACAATCCATCCTATGAGACGTTCCTCACACCCAATGATCATCTCCCCCCTCAAATCAGCCTATGACGACCAAGGTTACGTCCTTGTCCCCGCCCTCATCCCACCTGCACTCCTCCCCGCGCTCCGCTCCGCATGCGATCGCGTGATTGCGAGGACACGCGAAGGGACATGGCCCCACCGCCGCACGGTCGGGAAACAGTTCCCCCCGTTCGACGACGCCAACCCCGACTCCTGGGGCGTCCAACACGTCATGCATCCTGCACTGGGTGAACCCGTGTTTGCGACGTGGTATACATCCGAGGGGCTGAGGACAGCGGCGGCGGCGTTGTTGGGGTGTGAGACCGAGGCGCTACAGATGGGTACGTGAGATCATATCATGGTGCCGGAGCGTGGAATGACTCCCGGGACGGTGTAGAGTTGTTTAATCTGTTGATCAACCCGCTGGATCATAACTTTGCGTTGCGATGGCATCGGGACGATGTACGGGAGGATGCGAGCGCAGAGGAAGAGCGTGTTGCACTTGCATCGTGGTCGCATGGGGTACGTCCGATCTTGCATGTCGCTTGTCCGCCTTGAACTTGAGCTTGAGCTGACCGCCTGCCTCAGGTACAGTGGAATACGTGAGTGCATACGAAATGTCATGAACATTCTTGACAAAGTGTCCACCTTGCACAGCGCGCTCTACAAAGACGCCTGTCTTTACCTCGTCCCCAAGTCACACAAGGTACCCAGGACGGCCGAACAGCGAGTCCACTCGATGACTCTCGAGCCCCCCAAAGATCCTCTCGCCATGCCTGGTGCAATTCGACTGACTCTCCAACGCAAGTCTTTACCTCTCCATGTTCATGCGGGAGCTACGATTGACGCCCCACCTTTCAGCTGGCGAAACTGTGTTTTACAACTCGAATATTTTGCACTGTGCCACGTATGATGCTGGTCAGCGTCGCGCGACGCTCCACGCAACTATGGGGGATATCTGTGGCGGGTCGACGCGTGCACGCAACATTCTTCAGCACGGGCTGCAGTGGATGAAAGAGCCACAGTTCCGAGAGACGCTCGACGAGGTGGGACAGGGGATGCTCGATGCACTGATCAAGATGCAGAATAACGTCAACTGTGACGTGGGATACTCGCTTAGCGGCTAGTAAATCATTGAACAAGATAAAGGTGCAACATTATAGTGATTACAAGCCGCACCATGTGGTTAATGATTACGAGGACAATTGCTTCGCTCGAGAGGGAACGCGTGCTCACAATGCAATTGACATTGAATGATAGATTGGGTATAATAAACCAACGACGTCTCCTCGAGCTGGTGTCGTATCCCCAGAATGATGTCTCGAATCCGTTTCCATAAAAGTCTAGTCCAGCAAGGGTCACCGGCTCGCAGGAGGAAACACAAATCCCTTGTTTCCAATCGGACTCCACCCCTCTGACCGTTCATCCGCACGAATCAAACTGGCGATGCTCGCCGTATGCCGATGCATCCTCACTCCTGACTTCTTGGGCACCGTATGCTGTCTCACAGGTTCCTGACCCTGACCCTGACCCGCATGGTTCGGATTCGGTGACCGATACAAGATAGGCTGGTCCTGCTCCGCCTCGTCCGACAGATCCACCGACTCGGCCGTATCGCTCGCGAACTCGTCCATACCCACGGGTCGTCTCGCCTCGAGATCGTACTGCTCATACTTGGACCGCCGACCGTGACCACCCTTCCCACGTAGCTCGTCCGGCATGAATAGGTAGAAGAATGCCGTGGCGAGACACGCCCCGCCGACGACGTCGATGAGGTAGTGGTGTGTGAGGTACATGGTGCTCCAGTATAGCACCCCGACGTACGTCCACACGTACCGCGCGGTACCGTCCCAAAAATGGGTAATGAACAGCGCGCCGAGGGTGGCCCAGCCAGCGTGGAGACTCGGGAAGGCGCCAAACACGAGGGGGGAATTGGAAAACATGGTTTGGTAGCCGTCGTTGCCAAAGAGGGCGTCAATCCGGGCGAGGCCGCCGGGTGAGCCGGGGACGGCGTAGGTGGCGGGAGTGAGGCCGTAAATAACCTCATACCAAGGGGCTGCACATGGGATAAGGATCTGAACGAGGACGGCAGTGAGATTCATGTAGCCAAACGTCTTGGCCCAGGTCTTGAGGGCGAGAGGGGGCCGGAAGAGCCAGAGGAAGAGGGAGAGGAGGAGTGGGTAGATGTAGTGGATAACGCCGTATGGGAGCCAAGCGATGATGTCGAGGACAGGGTGGGTGAAACGTGTGAGAATGTCGGAAATATTGGCACCGTATAAAACGGATTCTAAGGTGGGTAGGAGGACGACGTGGACGGCAGGGCGGAGGTCGGAGGGTATAAAGCGATTTGTGTAGAATGCGAGGAGCCATGCAAAGACGGGGGTTGCTGGGAGGAAGAACTGGGAGGTGAAAGGGATGATGAGGGCAATAGCGTAGAGAATGGGAATGACAAGCTTGGAGGGGAAGGACGGGACCTCCATGATAGTAAGCCAGAAAATGGCAAGAATTATATGAAAAATGTAGATTGCATCAAACTTTGTGAATCCATGTGCTTGGAGACGTGTAATCGTATCTGCAGGCGAAAAGGACTTGTCAAGACGACCAACCGCGGCGGAAAACGAGGACCAAAGGGTTCGTAGTGGACCGCTCATGCGAAACGCTGTCGTGCTGTACATCTTGCGACAGCGTAGAATAAGTTGGTATAGGTCCAGCCAGTCTACGTCGTATGACGAGTCCGTTGAGCAGCGTCTATTTGGTCAATTAGACGTAGGAATCAGAATCACCACTCACTCAAGACTTGTAGTGAATAAGACGTGCGTGGGAACCCTAATTTTGATCCCATCCAACCTGGTCGTAGCATCGCAGCCAACCTGGGAGATAATCAAGTCAACCCGTCCGATGGTCATAATGCATGTCCAACAGTCCCATTCTCAGACATCGATTCTATGCCGAGTACTACAGGAGGACCTCCCAGCGTTCCCAGTATGGTCGCGTGGGCTTTCTCCCCGCGAGAAATATTAATAACACTCCGCCGTCTTTCATCTTGATCCACGATACCACCATCAATGTCCGTCCTTAAACGATTCACCCTTCTCCGAGACCTCTACCTATCGTTTTACTTTGCGTTCTGGCCCACCTTTTGGCAGATATGGGCCACCCCTTCTCTTCTCTTGCGCCCTAGAGAGGTCTCGCGCATATTCATGTCTCATGTTTGGACTGCCTTTGGCGTTGGCATCGACGAGAACAACGTGGGATCAAAGACTTCCCTCATTACCCAGAATGCATACGGTGTTGTCCTCGACCTTGGTGCAGGTATGCCTCACTCGTCCCCATCCCTTTGCCACGTGTTTACCCCATATCAAGGGCACGGTCACACAGCTAAATATCTCGATACCGCTCGCGTGACCAAATACGTCGCCCTCGAGCCCAACGTCCACATGCATGACGAGATCCGCCGCGCCGCAGAAGCAGCCGGGTTCAACGAGTCACTCGGCACCTTTCTCCTCCTCTCCTGTGGCGCCGAGGATACAACCTCCATTCTCACATCGCTGGGTGGCTATCAGCCCGTCGACACCATCGTGTCCGTGATGACGCTGTGTTCGGTGCCAGACCCTGAAGAGACTATCAAATCGCTCGCAACGGAGGCACTCAAGCCCGGTGGTCAGATGCTCTTCTTCGAACACGTCCGGAATCCGTTGCCTCACGTGGCTTGGTGGCAATCGTTGTGGTCGCCAATCTGGGCATTGGCCTTTGATGGGTGCGTCCTGGATCGCCCGACGCACATGTGGATCCAACAAGTCGGTGGGTGGGCGAGCGAGGAATTGACTGGAGTAGAGAACGAAGATGAGGAACATCTGTTCTGGCACCGTGTGGGGAAATTCGTTAAGACAACGTGATGTGCATGTGTGTCGCCCGATTATACCTCTCGCGTCGTCTAGTTTGAAGTACCTTTGTTGCACGCCTCTCGTCAATGGTTTAGGGCTCACTCGTGACCTGTAGAGTCTAGAAATTTAATCTCGAGGTTTAAACTGTGACCGGCACGAGACCAATCTGCCAACTTAGTAAGACTTTGATCGCCGATCATCAGGTACCGACCGTCACAAACTGAGGGGCCTGCCCCCTCTTCTCTTCAGAACGCTTGAATATGCCACCTGACATGTCCGACTCCAACAGGTGCGTTATCTTCGCCGTGTGATGATGATCCAAGGTCCTCACATCCCACCAGTAGGTTCCAGCAGTTTGAAACGCTGCAGCTCCACGCTGGCCAGGCACCTGACCCCGCTACGAACGCACGAGCAGTTCCCATCTATGCCTCGACCAGTTTCGTATTCAACGACTCGGCAGTACGTTTGGCGACGTCGCTACGAGAGGCGCTGATATATATGTATCCCCTTCATACAGCAAGCGGCGGACATTTTCGGTCTGAGGTGCGTCGGGAGCCACGGACCTGCTTAAAAAAATATGCTAACTGATTCGTTGACAGAACCTTCGCGCACGCTTATTCGCGCATTAGCAATCCAACCGTCGTGCGTTTCCTGTGACACCCGCATGAGCAGTTCTGCGGCTCATTTTTTCGCACTAGGATGTATTCGAAAAGCGCATGGCCGCCCTCGAGGGAGGTGTAGCGGCCCTCGCCACCGCATCTGGCCAAGCCGCTCAGTTTTTGGCGATATCGACGATCACCGAGCCAGGCGATAACATTGTTTCTACGTGAGTGATCAGACGTTTCGGATGCTAGCGTGCTCAACGTAACCTAGGTCTTATCTGTATGGCGGGGTACGTCGATACCTTCTCACTGGCGTGCGGCTTGACCTAACACATATTCGTTACAGACCTATAACCAGTTCAAAGGTATACATCAGACGGCGTATAAGCTGGTCGCTAAAGCTTTTTCGGTAGTAACTTTCAAAAAATACCACATCGGTGTCAAGTTCGTCAACGGCGACAACCCTGCAGACTTTGCCGCTGCCATTGACGACAAGACAAGAGCGATCTTTGTCGAGAGTATCGGTAATCCGAAATACAATATTGCACCGATACCAGAGCTTGCCAAGGTAGATTGCCAATATAAACGGGAGTCACCTTTCTTTCCTGATATCGTTGCCGCAGATTGCGCACGACAATGGTATCCCACTGATCGTGGATAATACTTTTGGGATGGGAGGGTACCTCATCCGGCCAATTCCGATGGGCGCGGACATCGTGTGTTCGTAACACCACTGCTACCGGTACAAGTCACTGATGCTTTTCGTAGTGCACAGCGCTACCAAGTGGATCGGAGGTCACGGAACCACGATCGCCGGTGTCATCATCGACTCTGGTACGCCAACTACCGTCTACCTCCCACTTACCCTCTCATACACACGACAGGCAAGTTCGATTGGACCCGCAGCGGTAAATTCCCGTCGTTCACGTCCCCGTCTGAGGGGTATCACGGACTACAGTTCAGCTCCGCTTTCGGACCGGCAGCGTTGGCGGTGAAGCTTCGAGTGGAGCTCATGCGCGACATTGGCCCAGCACTGAATCCGTTTGGCGCTTTTCTCCTCATCCAAGGTGTTGAGACCCTCAGCTTGCGAGCTCAACGTCATTGTGATAATGCGCTTGCCCTAGCAAGGTACAGTCATCACTCCCGTGTGTCGTTATATAAGATTGATATCCAACGCCACCTCGATGGTATACGACAGATGGCTCCAACACCACCCCAAGGTAGTATGGGTATCATATCCCGGCCTAGAACATCACGCATATCACAAAGAAGCAAAGCGGTTGTTGCGTCCGGGGATGTTTGGCGGTGTGCTGAGCTTTGGCGTCAAGGGCGACATCAATGTCGCGAGCCAAGTCGTCGACACGCTCGAATTGGCGAGCAACCTCGCCAACGTGGGGGATGCCAAAACGCTCGTGATTCATCCGGCGTCCACGACACACTCGCAGTTGAGCGTGGACGAGCGCGCAGCGACGGGGGTGACTGAGGATTTGATTCGCGTATGTGCATATGTTATGATTCTAGATGCCTACTCACAAACGACGGGCAGATTGCAGTTGGGATCGAGCACATCGACGATATTATTGCTGATTTCGAGGAGGCACTCAAAATCGTGCCGTCTTGAAATCTTGGAGTCTTGGAGTGCTTGGACTCAAGTAAGAAAAAAGTATGCAGTCTTTTGTTCGTGGGCCTGTACAATACTACTAGCTAGCTGGTGAAAATGTCTTGTTCCAAGTACTCGCACGCAAGGAGCAGGACGGTGGTATGGATGGGTGTCCTTTCAGCTCAAAAGCAGGATATAGTCAAATTCTTGATAACGTTATCGTTCTAGCGCATCTGAGTACCAGCGTGCCATCTACGCGAGTATCGGACGACAAAAAAATGTGAGCAACATAATGAAAATAGATACCTGACTTGACATACTGCCATCCAAAGCACGGCGGTTTGGAATTTGAGGGATCCGGTTGACCTCGCTCGCCCATAATTTCGCTTACCTCGTCCCACGAGGACAATACATGATTCCATGTTTTCTGGACATGAAGTATAATAGCGGGGAGAGGTCCGACAAGAGAAATCGCGCAACGCCGGGGGGATCTCGGATCTTGGAAGTCGAGAGAATCATGAGGACGAGCCGTTCCCGAGTTTTCTCCGTTCTCGTGTCTCCTTGAGATGGGACGAGGCTGGCGTCCACTTCGATTTGGAGATATCTGAGGCGAGGGCGGCGACTAGACGAATACTCGGGACCTGCCAAATTGAGGTCTTCTAGAACGGGCCGGCCCGGCTTTTGCCATTCGCTGGAGTACTTTATCATCGAGATCCGAGCCACCCAGAGACACGTAACGGAAATGCTTGAGGTCAAGTAAACACGCCACTGTGCAGCCCCGGTGGTCTAGACTCGTGACCAGCCGTCTAACAGAGGCAATACCGGATTGCCTCTTTAATTTATGTAAACGGGTGATTGATATAGAACTTGTTCGAACAGATTGCTGACTCAGACGATACGAGTGGCAAAGCTGTGGGAATCGCACCACCAGTGGCAGTGCAGGCTCCTTGAAGTATGGAATAGGGGTGTTCATGTTCGAATGTCACCAACACAAGCAAGTGCCATGTCACCAACTGGTCAATCTGATGACCCTGATACTGACCCACTATGGGTGTCAGTTATGCTTTGTTCGTATGCTATGCATGCCTTTTAAAAAATCTACTCAATAGGTCACTGGTATACAGATCTCACACCTCTTTGGGTACTCCTGGCTTATCTCTGTGCAATAATTATCTATGGAACCTATAGCAATGAACCATGGCAAGTGCCAATGACACCAGGTCCTTCAGCCCAAGTGCAAAGGGACAGAGAAAGTGGAGTCATTGAAGAGGAAGGTAATGCAGTGGCCCTATGTCCTCCACAAGCACATATGGAGGCAGAACCAGAACCACCACCATACCATCCAGTAAGTTATTCTTTTTTGAGGAATCCAAGTGCTCACATGTATACTATGTTTCACAACATCTGATTCTGGTATTGGAAGTCTAATCCATTTCCACTGGCACCTGCACCTGAGGGACCAATAGCATTACTGGATGCCAATGTGCCACAACTCATAATTGTACTACCTTTGTCTGTGGTTATTAACACTAGTAGTTTGCAGCCCGAGGGAGAAGCTGACTTGAACAGGAGAACTGGTGAGGAAGGGGATGCAATACACCAAGGATGAGCATGTAGAATGATTGATTTGGTTTGTCTGTCATAGCTTGACAAGGAAACAGTTTGTCTATTTATATAGTGTAATATAGTTGAAGAATATGTTTAGCAAGATTCTTATTTGTGGTATATGAGTACAGAAGATTCATAGATGTCCCACTTTGGATTGGATAGAAACCTGACTACTAAAACACTCAAAGATTTTATATAGGCTCTAGGTACATCAGTAAATCTTCACATTGCTTTTGAAACAGCTCAGAAAGGTAAGAGCATTCAAGTGGAAGTGATAAGAGTGCGAGTACTTTGCTCAAGCTTTAAGAGGTAGAAGAACAGGTAAATTTGACTGGAGTGCTACGACAGTCTTCATAGGTATATATACTACTAGAGTCCATTTGTACATGTTTGGTTTCTAGATAAGAGTTCTTAATGCGATTGGCTAAGTGAGTCATGAGAAGTACACTGCCTTGGTGGACTGTGTGAATGAGTCATAGATAAGACATATGGCCTTTTGTCATGTGATCTGGAACTTATCCTATTGGACATTGAGTCTGGAGGCTGTGTGTGATGTGGCAGCCAATAGGGTTGTGTTCCAAGCATAGGTTTTGGATGAGGCAAAACACGTGTTGGTCACATGACTTCAAAAGGTGTAGAAACAATGAAGTGTTTGCATGTCTGGGTTGAAGAAGATAGGGGTTAGAGGCACGTTCGTAAGGAATGGCACAGGTATGGGTAACCCGTGCGGGTACGGGTGCGGGTCACATTTTTGTGACCCGTGCCCATACCCATACCCATTGCTGCAGGTCACAGGTACAGCCACGGGTACAGTGTAACATGTGACGTGGCAATGCCGCTTCATCCTCACTCACCCAGTGGTCACTAATGCTGGCCCTCGTCTGTGTATGTGAGTGCAAACTCACCTTTACCCTTGCCTTACCTAGCCTCTCACTCATCCTAGCACATCCCACCTTGTCGTCTCGGCTAATTGAGTCCCTCACCCTCACCCTCACCCTCACCCTCACCCTCTCATCTCGACACGTAGATACCAT
>JBBPMD010000420.1:0-24237 GCA_038090095.1 Zangia roseola
AAGTCACGTGACCTACACGTGTTTCGCCTCATGCAAAACCTATGCTCGGAACACAACCCTATTGGCTGCCACACATCACACAGCCTTCGGACCCAACGTCCAATAGGATAAGTTCCAGATCACATGACACGAGGCTATACGCCTTATCTATGACTCATTCGCACAGCCTACCAAGGCAGTGTACTTCTCATGACTCATTATGACACTTAGCCAATGGCGTTAAGAACTCTTATCTACACCCTATACCCTAGACCAAATAGACACAAACTTTGTATCATAGTATATAAACCATGCAATCAATGACAGTAGACTCTAACAAAGTTTACTTGTCCTTATACCTCACAAAGCTTGACGACTACAACACTTTACCACTTCCACTACACAACTTTCAGTCAACGTTTTCTGAGTTGTTTCAGCACCCATCCTCATCTACCCCAATAACAATTGCAAATTCCGCTTAGAAAGCGATGCATCGGACTATGCGACAGGCGCAGTACTATCTATCGAAAAAGAAGGAGTTTGGCACCCTGTTGCCTATAACTCACACTCCATGACCCCTGAAGAACAGAATTATCCAGTAGCAGATAAGGAAATGCTATCGGCCATCCGATCCTTAGAACTATGGTGCCACTACCTAGAAGGCGCAAAATATGAATTTGAAATATGGAACGACCACCAAAATCTACAGTGGTTTATGACACGTCAAGACCTAAACAGACGCCAGGCAAGATGGGCGCAATACCTATCGCGTTTCAATTTCACATGGCACCACAAAGCCGGAAGCACCATGGGAAAAGCAGATGCCCTGAGCCGAAGGGACGATCATGCCGAAGGAATCGAAGATGACAATAAAGGAGTACTTGTCATTGACCCAGCACATGTTAGAAACACCGTGGTCTTAATCTCCAACAGTGGAGATGACATGTTATCAAAGATTCGAGAAGCAATGATCAGACTTCCATCTGGATTCGTCAAAACGTTACAAGAAAAACAAAACTATGCTATATCTGAGAGAAGGGTCTTGGAACGCGAAGGAAAGATCTTCGTACCCAGTGCTCTCAGGATAGAAATTATGAAACTCCATCATGACTCACCGGTGGCAGGACACCCCGGATATGAGAAAACTTATGAATTGGTCACACGCTCATACATGTGGCCATCAATAAAAGAACAAATAAAGGACTATTTCTCATGGTGCAAGACTTGCACTAGAAGCAAGACGGGCAATAAGGCCCCTGCCGGGAAACTCATACCCTTAGAGGTCCCTGAGAAACCTTGGGAGCACATCTCCGCCGATTTTATTACAGATCTCCCCATGTCAAACAGATTCGACGCGATCCTCACAGTCATTGATCGCTTCTCAAAAGAAGTCGAATTCGCCCCATGCACAAAAAACACGTCTTCGCTGGATTTAGCGAAACTCTATATGCAACACGTGTGGAAGCATCATGGCTTACCCACATCCATCATCTCAGATCGCGGACCGCAATTCACATCCACCCTCATGAAAGACTTATGCAACGCACTAAAAATAAAAACATCTATGTCAACCGCACATCACCTCCAAACGGACGGACAAACGGAGCGCATCAATAGGGAAATAGGACAATATCTGAGGCTGTACTGCAACGAGAATCAGGACACATGGTCCGACTGGCTTCCCATAGCTCAGTTCTTGTACAATGCCAAGAAGAATACTACATCATCAAAGAAAACCCCTTTTGAAGTTACACGCTCTTACGTCCCAAGAATGGGAATAGAACGGCGCACTATGCAAGCACCATCTGTCAAAGAATGGGCAGCAAATATGGAAAATATGCTAAAAGAAACACGTGCCAACCTTGAGAAGGTGCAAATACACATGAAAGAACAAGCAGACAAGCATCGTTCCGATGCCCCAAATTATGAAATAGGAGACAAGGTCTGGCTCGCCACCGATAATCTGAGGTTGCCTCGTGCTTCCAAGAAGATAACAGAGAAGTGGATCAGACCATATGAAATAACCAATATGAAGGGTTCTAACGCGGTCGAACTGCGATTACCCAAATCTATGAAAATACACCCAGTGGTTAACATCACTTGCATAAAACCATACAAAGAAAGGTTGCCAGGGCAGGATCCCGTAAGACCTGGACCAATCTACGTAACGGAAGACCGTGAAGAAGAATACAAGGTCGACTATATCATCAATTCCAGAATGAAGGGAAGATCCTTGGAATATCTCGTACACTGGAAAGGCTATGCCGAGGAAGACAGAACCTGGGAGAAAAAGACAAATTTAAACAATGCTCCAATAGCAATAAAGGAGTTTCACAAAAAATACCCCCAGAAACCTCGAAAAATACACATGACATGCCAAGAGTTTAACACACTCTTTACACCTATGGATAACCTATGCGAAACAAGTGAAGAAGACACTCCGATGAACTGGCTAGACACCAGTGATTCAGGAGCCTCACCACAGAAGGGGGGTAGTGTTATGAATGCTCATCTAGCCCCTATCTTCTTCGAACCTTATGTTACGAACGCTCAAGTATTCAACCCTCAAAGGTTTTAAGAAACAACAGCTTACGTAATTATGCCTCATGCTAAGGCTGTTCCCGGAACCTGTTCCTATTGGCTGCCACAAAGACACAGCCTGAACAGCACTCAATTAATATATCACAAGATCCGATCGTGGTTAGAAGCAGTACACGTTTCCATCAAGGAACGCCCCTCTGCCACATCAATTATGTTACACCTCATGGCTACCTGACACATCAGCATCCAGGGACTAAACCTTATGATCAGTCATCCATCTCTCCTTATCAACCAATAGAATAATAGATAGGAATGGTATGACACTTATGTAATAAATACACAGTCACATGTACAGTAGTATATATACCTATGAATCAACGCCAGTAAACTCCATCAAAGTTTACTTGGTTTCTACACCTCATTCACTTGCCTCTTGAGCACTCTCATCTTCACTTCCACTTTACATTCGCTCTACGCTTTTGAGTGTCTGTTTCACTTAAACTTTGATACATCTTTCTACCATCAAAAGACAAGACCCTAGAAAGTAAGGCTTTGGTCTAGAGTGACCATAGCAGACGCTGTTGCGCCACAATTTCCTCTGATACTGACAGAGTAGTAAATTAGTGTCAAACACCCCACAGACATCTCACCACCACCTCGTAGTAGACACCACAGTTGGCAGGTTTACCGAGTGGCAAAGGAGCCCCTCATTAGAAGTAGTGCTAGAGGAGGTACAGAAGTTGTGAGAGGAACTCTTAGATCCCTGGTACAGTCCAGGAGAGATCTACGTCGACTCAGCCACATTAGCGTGGGCAGCGAGAGACGCAGGGCTTAGCAGAGCCATATTCAATTGGGCAAGCAACGAGGAGATCCTCAGACAGATTACCGTCGCAAGAGCAGCAGCAGCACTTTACGCCCCCCCCACTTTGCAGCGCATGGACCCTCTGTAGGCCTGGCTGTCAAAAGAGAAGAAAGTCCAATCGTGCTACGGTTAGAACCGGCCGATCAAATCAAACAAGAAGAATCTCCGGTAGATCTTAGAGCCTTATCCCTGCTCACTCCACTCCCATCCCAATTCAACACTCCCTGGAGGTCAGAGACCCTAATAAGACCCTTCATCAGACCACTAAACAGAGGCGAATCCCCCAACAACCCTAACCTCTACTATCCACCATCTTACTTCCGACTATCACCTCTACCCATTGCAGTCCAACGAACCAAACGGAAGAAGCCGTTTTATTCTAGGGAAATTTTTAGATTCGACAACGAGGAGCAGAGACACTTCCAAGGGAAAAGACTCAGACCCAGAAACACCCTAAAAAAGCCTCTTTATGTATAAAAAAATATGACTATGTCCAATAACCTTACTACGGTTCTCTCCGACCCAAACACCATGTTAGGAGACAAATTCCAAGCAGTCTACAATGAGCTCGTAGCAATTACGAACGTCAACGTTGCGTTGACACAACAAATTACTCAAGGCGCCACAACAGTGGCAAACCAGGCCACAACAATTATCAATCTACAAGCACAGCTTGCAAACCTACCAGCTGCCGGAGGAGGCAGTTCTCGTAAAGTAGAAATTTTCACAGACCCTGGAGAGTATTTGGGAGAAGTAGCGAAATTTGAGGAATGGTGGGCAAAGATCCAAGGGTGGCTGCACGTAAACCAAACGGCAGTAGCACCAAAGTCATACAAGGCAACAGTGGCTGTGTTGTCTTGACTGAAGGGGCCGAAGGCAGGACCATTTGCCCAAACCTGTCTTGCAAGGGGCACACATTACGACTGGGACACGCTAGAGGCAGAAATTGTCCAGCTGTTCTGAAGCACCAACCAATCTGATTGGGCAACAGCTCAATTGGAGAAGTTCACACAAGGAACCATGAAGACAGACGACTTCTTGGTTAGATGGGAGGCCCTCTACCTCCAGTCCGGAATGAGCGCGTCACATGCTGTGCGAATTCTGGAAAAGAACACAAAAAGGGAGATTATAAACAAAATCTTCGAAAACAACAACAGGGAAACCAACCCAGCCCTGTATGCTGCTCACATAAGGAAGGTCGGAAATGCGTTGGAGTCAATGTACTACCTATGCAACCAAGACAAAGAAACACATGGAGTGTTTGGACAAGGAAGGAAAATGCCCACCAAACTGCAAAGCGATAAGAATGTTCCCATTGATAGAAGAAGAAGAGGAGGAAGAACGAGAATACATTATGGAAACCAAAATCCGTAATATGGAAACTTCTATTTTTGAAACAAAAACAGAAAAAACCGTGGAAGAACTAGTTCCCGTGGAATACCACAAATATCTATCTGTCTTTAGCAAGAAGGAGTCAGAGCGCATGCCGCTTAGGAAGCCATGGGATCACGCTATAGATCTCAAAGGCACATTTAAACCAAAAAAGGGAAGATTAATTCCGCTTAACCCAACTGAACAAGAAGAGGTTGTGGTGTTCATCGAGGATCAGCTAGTGAAAGGCTACATACGCCCCTTGAAATCGGAACAAACATCCCCCGTGTTCTTTGTCCCAAAGAAAGATGGCAAAAAGCACATGGTTCAGGATTACAGGTACCTGAACGAGCACACGGTCAAGAACAATTACCCGTTGCCACTCATCTCCGAACTTGTAGACAAATTAAAACATGCAAAACTATTTACGAAGATGGACCTTCGATGGGGATACAACAATGTTTGCATCAAAGAAGGCGACAAATGAAAAGCTGCCTTCGTCTGCTTTAAGGGTGCTTACGAACCTCTGGTCATGTACTTCAGATTATGCAACTCCCCCGCCACGTTCCAAACCATGATGAACGATCTATTTAACGACATGGAAGGCGTGGTTGTCGTCTACATCGATGACCTCATGATATTTACACCCATGGATAATGCCGAGGAACATGACAAGATAGTTCTGGAAGTCCTACGGAGATTAAAAGAGAACGATCTCTTCGTCAAACCCGAAAAGTGCCACTTTAAAGTAAAGGAGGTGGACTTTTTAGGAATGATTGTGGGAACAGAAGGAATCTCGATGGATATGGAGAAAGTCAAGGCTGTACTAGAATGGCCAACTCCAAAAACCGTCAAACACGTTCATTCGTTCTTAGGCTTGGCGAACTTTTACCATCGCTTTATCCAAGATTATGCAAAATTCACATGTCCACTTCATGATCTAACCAAAAAGGATCAGAAGTTTGAATGGACAACGTTATGCCAAGAAGCTTTTGATAAGCTAAAACATGCCTTCACCACAGCACCTGTTACAAACGCGCCTCTAACCCCTATCTTCTTCGAACCATATGCTCACACTCAGAAGGTCACTAGCGGAACAACGCTCTTCGACACTTTTACTTTTTGAAGTCACGTGACCTACACGTGTTTCGCCTCATGCAAAACCTATGCTCGGAACACAACCCTATTGGCTGCCACACATCACACAGCCTTCGGACCCAACGTCCAATAGGATAAGTTCCAGATCACATGATACAAGGCTATACACCTTATTTATGACTCATTCGCACAGCCTACTAGAGGCAGTGTACTTCTCATGACTCACTATGACACTTAGCCAATAGTGTTAAGAACTCTTATCTCTACACAGCCGTATGTACAAATAAACATAAACTTTGTATCGTAGTATATATACCATGCAACTAGCGGCAGTAGACTCTAACAAAGTTTACTTGTCCTTTTCACTCTCAAAGCTTGACTAGCAAAACCTCTTATCACTTCCACTAAACAACTTTCAGTCAACGTTTTCTGAGTTGTCTCATTTAAACTTTGTTACCCCTTTCTACCGTTAAGAAAACCCTAGAAAGTAAGACCTTCGGTACAGGTTACCTTAGGAAGACGCTTGTCTGGATATAGGACCTCTGATACTGACAGAGAAGTCATCCTAGTGTCCAACACCCCTCAGACCACTCACCAGTCGGTGCTTCATGTCGACACCTCGCTCGGCAGAACATTCGACCAAAGGGACGCCTCACTAGAAGTAGCACTAGAGGACGTACAGGGGTTGAGAGAGGACTTGTCAGATCCCCGATACGACGAAGGGATTATAGTTGATGCGGCAACATTAGCTTACTACGCAGAAGCAGCGGGAGTTAGCAGAGCCCTTTTCAGTTGGTCAAGTGACGAGGAGATCTTGAGACAGATCATCGTCCTTGCCGTCTGCGGAGCAGAGTTACCGGACCTGCCCGCATTCCCAGGGTTAAGAACCCCTCCCATCAAGGAAGAGTCAGTTGAGCCGGATCTCAGATTTGAGACTCCGCTATCCGACCTCACACCACTCCCTTCTTGGTTTAACACACCAGAAGAATCCCGAGACTTCGTTGGTCCCCTAAACTGAGGAGAATCACCCAATGATCCAAACCTCTTTTACCCACCTTCCTACTTTAGACACTCCCCACTCCCCATCGCCAAAACCTGTGCTAAAAGAAGGAAAGCCTTCTATACAAGGGAGATTCACAGGTTCGAAAACGAGGAAAGAAGGAACTACCAGGGAAAGAGTCTTAGGCCAAGGAACGCCTTAAAGAAACCCACTTACGTATAAAAATAACATTCTTATTTCAATATGTCCAACACTTCACAAGATCTTATGATCATTAAAGACGCCACCCTTAAATGGGAAGACAGGATGGAAGCATCGGCCCGGGTCATAGATGATCTGGTAAACGAAGTTGATAGGCTTCGCACCCTTCTGGCAGCAGGAAGCTCCACCCCACGAGGAAAAGCGGAGATATTTGCGGACCCCGGCACGTACGACGGTACAATGGCCAAGTTCGACGAATGGTGGACGAAGATGAATGGCTGGATAGAAGCCAACAAAGAGGTTGTAAAGCCCAAATCGTACAACGCCGTTCTGGCGATACTTTCCCGAATGGAAGGGAGCAAGGCAGGGCCATTCGCCCAAATGATGATCTCACAAGGACCGGCAGTTTACGACAACTCCGGCAAATACGAAAAAGGAGTATCATGGGAAAGATTAGAGTTGGAGATGGGCAACTATTTCCGCTCTGTAAACCAAAAGGACTGGGCAAAGGCCCAACTAGAAAAACTCACTCAAGGACAGTCCCGCGTAGAGGACTTCATCATCAAGTGGTCGGCCATGTACGAAAAAGCACAGGTCGGCAACGAGTACGGAATCACCCTGCTCGAAAGAAACACGCAGAGGAGGATCATAGAAAGGATCTTCGAGGGGGAACGGCCTGACACCGTTCAAAAATACTGTGCCCGTATCAAGACGGTCGGGAACAATTTCGAAGCGCTGGCCTTCACGAGACCCAGCAAAGACCCCAACGCAATGGATATAGGGGCCATGCCAAAGAAGTGGGGTAAACCCCAACAAGAACAAAAGAACGGGTGTTTCGCCTGCGGAGGCGACCACCTAATCAAAGACTGTACGAAGCTGCAGTGCGGCGAATGCAAATGGCGCGGAGTCCATAAAAACTCCTGCTCAAAATCAGCGGACAAAAAGGTTCGCGTAACCAAAGGAGAAGACAGCTGGTTCACGGCCGAAGAAGTAAAGAAGGTGGCCAGAAAGGCCGTCTCTGGAAAAGAAAAAGGCAAGGCGAAAGCTGAGCCACAAGTACCAGCAGACCCATTCGCCAAATTAAGAGGACTAACGTACGAGCAGATGGCTGCTCATTTCGCCAATGAAGCGACGGAAAATTAAAGAGCCAATCGGGGAATCTGGATACCCGAAAGGCTAGAAATGAAAAACGATATGGCAGGTTCTCACCCCTAGAGGAGGAACAAATTATGGAAACTACCTTGACCTCCGAAATTGAGGATAAACTACCTTTCAAACAACTCTTTAATTATGAAGAAAAAACAGCCGAGGAGTGTCTCACAGAGCGCGCCAGGGGCTTCACACCTGGGCTTAATTCTCCTAACAAAAACCAAAAAAATAAGGAAACCGAGAATCCAGATCTCAACAAAAGGATCCGATCAGCATACATCGAAGATGAACTCATCATGGACGTTCATGTCGGGCCGAAAGGAGGAATAATGCTACATGCAAAAGCGCTTCTGGACAGTGGAGCAAATACAATATTCATCCACACAAACTTCGCCAAGAAGCATAAGTTAAAACTCCGCCCTCTTACATACCCTGTCAGGGTCTTCAACGTTGACGGAACACAGAACACATCTGGGTCCATCACGCACGATGTAGAGCTTATCATGGAATACCAGGGTCATAGGGAAAAGGTGATCGCCGAAGTGACCAATCTAGGCCGAAACGAAATGATTATCGGCTACACTTGGCTAAAGGCGCACAACCCACACATTGACTGGACCAAAAAGAAAGTTACTCTCAGGTCGTGCCCGGACACGTGCAGAACACTGCGCGAGTTCCCATCTATAGAAGAAGAGGAAGAAGAAGAAAGAAGCTATGCAAACGAAATGAAACTTCGTGCTATGGAAACTTCTATTTTCGAAACAAAAACAGAAAAGACTGCCGAGGAACTGGTTCCCGCGGAATACCACGAATATTTATCAGTATTCTCAAAAAGGGAATCTGAACACATGCCATTGCGTAAACCATGGGATCATGCAATCGAACTCAAGGACACGTTTAAACCTAGAAAAGGAAGGTTAATTCCCCTGAACCCCGCGGAACAAGAAGAAGTTGCCGCATTTATCGAAGATCAACTCGCCAAGGGTTATATTCGACCTTCCAAATCCAAACAGACGTCACCTGTGTTCTTTGTCCCGAAGAAGGATGGCAAGAAGCGCATGGTTCAAGATTACCGCTATTTAAACAAACACACGGTCAAGAATAACTACCCCTTGCCGTTAATCTCGGAGCTTGTTGACAAGCTCAAGCATGCAAAACTATTTGCGAAAATGGACTTACGCTGGGGATACAACAACGTTCGCATCAAAGAAGGCGACGAATGGAAAGCGGCCTTCGTTTGCTACAAGGGTGCTTACGAACCCCTCGTAATGTTCTTTGGACTATGCAACTCCCCCGCCACGTTCCAAACCATGATGAACGATCTATTTAACGACATGGAAGGCGTGGTTGTCGTCTACATCGATGACCTTATGATATTCACATCCACGGATAACGCCCAAGAACACAATAAGATCGTGCTGGAAGTTCTCAGAAGACTCAAAGAGAACGACCTCTTCGTAAAGCCAGAGAAATGCAGCTTCCGTGTCAAAGAAGTTGACTTCCTCGGAATGATCGTAGGAACAAATGGAATATCGATGGATATGGAGAAAGTCAAGGCCGTAATAGAATGGCCAACTCCTAAAACCGTCAGACACGTTCGTTCCTTCCTAGGCTTAGCGAACTTCTATCGTCGCTTCATCCAAGATTATGCAAAATTCACACGCCCGCTTCACGACCTGACCAAGAAGGATCAGAAGTTCGAATGGAGCACAGCATGCCAAGAAGCCTTCGATAAATTAAAACATGCTTTCACCACCGCCCCTATCCTCGCCTACCCCGATAACGATTGCAAATTCCGCCTAGAAAGCGATGCATCGGACTACGCGACAGGCGCCGTTCTATCTATAGAAAAAGAAGGAGTCTGGCACCCAGTAGCCTATAACTCACACTCCATGACCCCTGAAGAACGAAACTATCCGGTAGCAGATAAGGAAATGCTATCGGCTATACGATCTTTAGAATTATGGCGCCACTACCTCGAAGGCGCAAAATATGAATTTGAAATATGGAACGACCACCAAAATTTACAGTGGTTTATGACGCGACAAGACCTTAACCGCCGACAAGCAAGATGGGCTCAATACCTCTCCCGTTTCAACTTCACCTGGCACCACAAAGCAGGAAATACCATGGGAAAGGCAGACGCCCTGAGCAGAAGAGAAGATCACGCAGAAGGAATCGAGGAGGACAACAAAGGAATTCTCGTCATTGACCCCGCACGTGTTAGAAGCACCGTGGTCTTAATTTCCGATGATGGAGATGACCTCCTATCCAAGATTCGCGAAGCAACGATCCGACTTCCGTCTGGTTTCGTCAAGTCGCTACAGGAAAAACAAAAATATGAAATTCTAGAGAGAAGGGTCCTAGAACGTGAAGGAAAGATCTTCGTACCCGATGCACTCAGAACGGAAGTTATGAAACTACACCATGAAAAACCAGTAGCCGGACATCCCGGTTATGAGAAAACCTACGAACTGGTCTCACGGTCATACACATGGCCAGCTATGAAAACTTTAATTCAAGACTATGTCTCACGGTGCGAGACTTGCGCTAGAAGCAAGACGGGCAATAAGGCCCCTGCCGGGAAACTCATACCCTTAGAGGTCCCTGAGAGACCTTGGGAGCACATCTCCGCCGATTTTATTACAGACCTACCTATGTCAAACGGATTCGACGCGATCCTCACAGTTGTGGACCGTTTCTCAAAAGAAGTCGAATTCGCACCATGCAACAAAACATGCTCTTCGCTTGACTTAGCGAAACTCTATATGCAACACGTGTGGAAGCAACATGGCTTACCCACATCCATTGTCTCGGATCGCGGACCACAATTCGCATCCACTCTTATGAAAGACTTATGCAATGCATTAAAAATAAAAATATCTATGTCAACCGCGCACCATCCACAAACGGATGGACAGACAGAGCGCATCAATCGGGAAATAGGACAATACCTAAGGCTATATTGCGCAGAGAACCAAAACACATGGTCGGATTGGCTACCAATCGCCCAATTCTTGTATAACGCAAAAAAGCATATGGCGTCTAAGAAGACCCCCTTTGAAATTACACGCTCTTACGCCCCTAGAATGGGAATAGAACAGCGCACTATGCAAGCACCTGCAGCCGAAGAATGGGCTACAAATATGGAAAATATGTTAAAAGAAACACGTGCCAACCTCGAACAGGCACAATTACACATGAAAAAACAAGCGGACAAGCATCGTTCCGATGCCCCGAATTATGTAATAGGAGACAAGGTCTGGCTTGCCACCGACAATCTGAGGTTGCCTCGCGCTTCCAAGAAGATGACGGAGAAATGGCTTGGACCATATGAAATAACCGACATGAAAGGACCAAACGCAGTCGAACTGAGATTGCCGAAGTCAATGCGAATACACCCGGTGGTGAACATCACCCATGTCAAACCTTATAAGGAAAGGTTGCCAGGGCAGGATGCCGTAAGACCCGGACCAATCCATGTAACGGAAGACAGGGAAGAGGAATATGAAGTCGATTACGTCATTGATTCACGAATGAAGGGAAGATCCTTCGAATACCTCGTTCACTGGAAGGGATATTCTGACGAAGAAAGGACATGGGAAAAGAAGTCGAATCTGACAAACGCGCCTGTGGCAATTGCCGAGTTTCACAAGAAATTCCCAAACGCACCACGTCCACTTCGAATGAACTTCGCCGACTTCAACGGTCTATTTAAAAACACAGAAAACCTATGTTCAATAAACGAAGAAGATGTTCCGATGAACCAGTTAGATGCTGGTGATTCAGGAGCCTCACCACAGAAGGGGGGTAGTGTTACAAACGCACCTCTAACCCCTATCTTCTTCGACCCATATGCTCACACTCAGAAGGTCACTAGCGGAACAACGCTCTTCAACACTTTTACTTTTTGAAGTCACGTGACCTACATGTGTTTCGCCTCATGCAAAACCTATGCTCGGAACACAACCCTATTGGCTCCCACACATCACACAGCCTTCGGACCAAACGCCCAATAGGATAAGTTCCAGATCACATGATACGAGGCTATATGCCTTATCTATGCCACGCATCGCACAGCCTACCAAAGGCAGTGTACTTCTTATGACTCACTATGACACTTAGCCAATGGCGATAAGAACTCTTATCTATACCCTATGCCCTAGACCAAATAAACACAAACTTTGTATCGTAGTATATATACCATGCAACTAGCGGCAGTAGACTCTAACAAAGTTTACCTGTCTTTCTTACTCTCAAAGCTTGACGCACTCTTACCACTTCCACTACACAACTTTCAGTCAACGTTTTCTGAGTTGTTTCAATGCACACATTCTTTACTAATGTTATCTCAATAGCTGGCATGGTATATGGGTTAAGCCCACAGCGACAACACCGAACTATGTCCCTAGAGACATATGAGTTGCTTGTGCAGACGATCTCATTCCAATCTCCATCAACGCTGGTCCACTGCCACTATAACCGCCCTATTGTACCAAACAGCATTCCGTTGGATTGCAAGGCCACATTCTTTGACTATGTGGTCGTTCAGGGTAAATGATACTACACATCAAGATCAGTCGGCTCAAAGTCATCGTCTCTGGTTCAAGTCACTATACCTTCACTAGGCGGTTCAGCGACTATGCTTGCATATGGCGAAGTTCTGGAGATCATACAGTTCGACCAAGATATTCGGCATGCCAATGAGTCGATGTGGTTTGCTCATGTACGTTGGCTCAAGAAATGGAGTGGTGAGCGGGAGAGCATATGGGATACTTGGTGTGTATTCTCTAGCTCTTTCTATTCTAATCCTAATGATAAATGACAGCGAAAGTGTGGGGGTACGACTCTGGGAGCTCGAGGAATATGAGACACAAGACACACAATTACCATCACTAATCCCTCCCAAATGGATTGGTGGTCAGCTGGCGCTGAAAACAATTGTTATTGGAGGTGGCGCACGCTCAAAGGTTTGGGCGACAATTAGTTTGGCAAAGGTATGACATTATTTGATCATCGTACGATTTGAATGCTCTGACATGAGAGCAACTGACTATTTAGTAGTAGTCACAGGATAGTCGTCTGTAACTCGACAAGCTCGTTCTAATCATAAAACGGCACTAGTACTAGTATGTTCGAGATCGTCACCACCAGCGTTGGTTACCATAAGCCATTGACTGAGGTCACTGAGGAATGTCTTGTCCTCCTCAAATAAGTCACCTTTTTCCAACGTGACTGAATAGAACCCTTCTAACCATGTCAGGCCTGGTGACTCCATGACCTGATGGGATGGATGGAGGCTAAGCCAACCTGGGTCAACCATAGACCGGAACAGTATCTGTTACAAACGCGTCTCTCGCCCCTATCTTCTTCCAACCCTATGCTTCAACAAACACACAAGTCTTCAACAAACCAGCCCTCATGCGGTTCTAGGACAAGTGCTTACGTAATTATGCCTCATGCTAAGGCTGTTCTCGGAACTCGTTCCTATTGGCTGCCACATTAACACAGCCTGTAACAGCATCTATTTAATATATATTATAGATCCGATCGTGGTTAGAAGCAATACACGTTTCCATCAAGGAACGTCCCTCTGCCACATCAATTATGACATACCTCATTGTTACCTGACGCATCAGCATCAAGGTACCAACCCCTATGATCAGTCATCCATCATTCCTTATCGTCCAATGGGATTAATAGTAGGAATGGTACAACACTTATATAATTATTACATAGCCACACATGTACCTGTATATAAACCATGCAACCAATGCCAGTAGACTCTAACAAAGTTTACTTGGTTCTTTACCATCCATTCTACTGTCTGAGCAACAGCTCTCTTAAACACTTCCACTACACATTCGCTCAACTTTAGAGTGTTTGTCTCAGTATCAACTGGTCAGGATACCGATCGATCATTTTGCGTGGGTGAGCATCCCATGTAGACTTGTTACCCTCCTTGTTTGCTGTCTTACGTTGTTTGGTTAGGAGATTCACCGCGTTTGCAGCCCGCCGCTGCACGGTGTCTGAAACACTCGAAAAATGCAAGAGTGTTTGTAGTGGAAGTGTGAATGTAGAAAGCTTTGCTCAAGCGAGTTTAAGAGGAGAAGATGCAAGTAAACTTGATTGGAGTCTTTGGCATAGAGTACAGGAGTATATATACTACTACGAGTACTAGCTTAGTCATAATAGCGTCACATTGTACGACTCTAAGTAATTGTCCTATTGGACGATAAGAAAGAAGTAGTCCATGTGAATACACGTTGTAAACATATGTTGATCCATGAGGATGTGGCAGAATGGAAGAGAAGCATTCCGTGTGAATGTTCCCATGAGATTCCATTTTAGATCTGGCCACGTTCCGATCTTTGATCTAGTCCATGCCTGTAAGGCATGTAACATGATAAGTCCAAAAGCATAAGAGTGAAATAATAATTAGGGTTGTACGTCACGTGATGTCACGTGACTAGAATCACATGAGGACAGATCTTTGAGTGACTTGCATGAATCTTGGGTCATGAGCGTTGAAGAAGATAGGGGTAAAAGATGTGTTTGTAATAGTACCGCGCCCATCGTGTAGTCTGATGTATTGTTCTCTAAGCGGAATTTGCAATTGTTATTGGGGTAGGCGAGGATAGGGGCGGTGGTGAATGCATGTTTGAGCTTATCGAAAGCTTCTTGGCATAATGTTGTCCATTCAAACTTCTGATCCTTTTTGATAAGGTCATGAAGTGGACGTGTGAATTTAGCATAATCTTGGATGAAGCGGCGATAGAAATTCACCAGGCCAAGGAATGAATGGACGTGCTTGATGGTTTTCAGAGTTGGCCATTCTAGTACAGCCTTGACTTTCTCCATATCCATCGAGATTCCTTCTGTTCCCACGATCATTCTGAGGAAGTCCACCTCCTTTACTTTGAAGTGGCACTTTTCCGGTTTGACGAAGAGATCATTTTCTTTTAATCTCCGTAGGACTTCGAGAACTATCTTGTCATGTTCCTCGGCGTTATCCGTGGATGTAAATATCATAAGGTCATCAATGTAGACAACAACCACACCTTCCATGTCGTTAAATAGATCGTTCATCATGGTTTGGAATGTGGCAGGGGAGTTGCATAATCCGAAGTACATGACCAGGGGTTCGTAAGCACCTTTGAAACAAACGAAAGCAGCTTTCCATTCATCGCCTTCTTTGATGTGAACGTTGTTGTATCCCCATCTGAGATCCATCTTCATAAATAGTTTTGCATGTTTTAATTTATCCACTAATTCGGAGATGAGCGGCAGCGGGTAGTTGTTTTTCATAGTGTGCTCGTTCAGGTATCTGAAACACACACTCTAAAGTTGAGCGTATGTGAAGTGGAAGTGATAAGGAGAACTGTTGCTCAGACAGTAGAATGAGTGAGGAGGACAAGTAAACTTTGTTAGAGTCTACTGTCGTGTATTGCATGGTTTATATACGGGTACATGTGTGGTTATGTAATAATTAAGTAAGCATCGTACCATTCCTAGTATTATTCCCATTGGACGATAAGGAATGATGGATGACTGATCATAGGGGTTGGTACCTTGATGCTGATGCGTCAGGTAACCATGTGGTATGTCATAATTGATGTGGCAGGAGAACGTTCCTTGATGGAAACGTGTACTGCTTCTAACCACGATCGGATCTGTGATATATTAAATAAATGCTGTTCGGGCTATGCCATTGTGGCAGCCAATCGGAGTGCGTTCCGAGAACAGCCTTAGCATGAGGCATAATTATGTAAGCGTTTGGTCTAAAACCTTTGAGGGTTGAAGACTTGGGCGTTCGTCTGGGGATTGTTGTCATAAGGTTGGAAGAAGATAGGGGTAAGAGATGCGTTTGTAACAGTATCTGTAATCCTGAACCATGCACTTTTTGCCATCCTTTTTGGGTACAAAGAACACGGGGGAGGTTTGTTCCGATTTCGAAGGGCGAATGTATCCTTTTGCGAGCTGATCTTTGATAAAAGCCGCAACCTCTTCTTGTTCGGTTGGGTTAAGCAGAATTAATCTTCCCTTTCTTGGTTTGAACGTGTCTTTGAGATCTATAGCGTGATCCCATGGCTTTCTTAGCGGCATGCGCTCTGACTCCTTTTTACTAAATATGGAATGGTATTCATGGTATTCCGTGGGAACCAGTTCCTCAGCGGTCTTTTCTGTTTTTGTTTCGAAAATAGAAGTTTCCATAGAGCGGAGTTTCATCTCCGTGGCATAGCTCCTTTCCTCTTCCTCTTCTTCTTCAATGGACGGGAATTCACGTAGTGCTCTGCACATGTCCGGGCACGACCTTAGGGTAACTTTCTTTTTGGTCCAGTCAATATGGGGATTGTGCGCCTTTAGCCAAGTGTAGCCGATAATCATTTCATTTTGGCCTAGATTGGTCACTTCGGTGATCACCTTTTCCCTGTGACCTTGGTATTCCATAATGAGTTCCACGTCGTGTGTAATGGACCCTGATGTATTCTGGGTTCTGTCAACGTTGAAGACCCTGACTGGGTGTGGGAGGGGTCGGAGTTTGAGTTTGTGCTTCTTAGTGAAGTCGGTGTGAATGAATATTGTGTTCACTCTGCTATCTAGAAGCACTTTTGCATGTAGCATTATTCCTCCTTTCGGCCCAATGTGAACATCCATGATGAGTTCATCTTCGATGTAGGCCAATCGGATTCTTTTGTTGAGATCTGGAGTCTCGTTTTCATTATTTTTTTGGGTTTTGGTAGGAGAATGAAGCCCAGGTATGAAGCCCCTGGCGTGCTCAGTGAGATGCTCCTCAGCGTTTTCTTCATAATTAAAAAGAGTATTGAAAGGTAGTTTATCCTCAATTTTGGAGGTGAGAGTAGTTTCCATAATTGGTTCCTCCTCTAGGGGTGAGAACCGTCTGTATCTTGTATCTATTTTAGCCTTTCAGGTTTCCAGATTACCCGATTGGCTCCTTAATTTTCTGCCTCTTTTGCAAAATGAGCAGCCATCTGCTCGTACGTCATTCCTCTTAATTTGGCAAATGGATCCGCCTGTACTTGTGGCTCGGCCTTTGCCTTGCCCTTTCCTTTTCCAGAGATGGCCTTCCTAACCACCTCCTGGACTTCTTTGGTTGTGAACCAACTGTCTTCTTGTTTGGTCACCCGGACCATCTTTCCTGCTTTGGAGCAGTTCGTCTTGTGGTCGCCACGCCACTTGCATTTGTTGCAGGCCAGCTTCTTGGGTTTTCGGCAGTCTTTACCGAAATGACCTTCTAGGTCACAGTTCCAGCATTTTCTTGGGGTGCCGTTACCCCCCTTCTTTGATGTGGCGTTCGCCTTGCGGTCGATGTCCATCGCGTATGGGTCCTTCTTTTCGGACTGGTGTGTGAACAAGAATGCCTCGTGGGTATTCCCGATATCCTTGATGATAGCGAGGTACTTTTCTACCTCTGTTTGATGCTTCCTTTCGTCGTATACTTGTTTGATAATCTTCTTGGATACGTTTTTCTCGAGAAGAGTGATTCCGTAGGCATCGCCCACGTTTGCCTTGTAGTACATTGCGGACCATTTGATAATGAAGTCCTCAATGCGGGAGTTCCCCTGCTTTAGTTTCTCTAACTGAGCTTTTGCCCAGTCGGCTTGGTTCACTGATTTGAAGTAGGACTCTATGCCTTTCTTCATGTAGGGCCAGTCTACCCCGTCTAAGAGCGGTTTTGCCGCGTCATTGTCTTCGTATTCAGGTCGTCCCTTTGCTATCATCATTTGTGCAAAGGGGCCTGTCTTGGGCCCTTCTAGGTGGGATAATACCACTAGTACGGCGTCGTATGATCATGGGACTACCACGTGTCGGTTGGCTTGTATCCAGCCTTCCATTTTAGTCCACCACTTGTCATATTTCGCCATTGACCCGTCGTACATTCCAGGATCTGCGAATATCTTGGCTTTTCCTTTAGCCGGCGAGGGTGCTGCTCTGTTTTGGCGGAGATCTTCCACCGTTTGCATAAGGGAGGCTATGCAGCGTGCTGCTGCTGCGAGCCTATTGGAGGGTTGTTCCATCGGATCTGCCGCATACTGTCCCTTTCTGTATGGAGGCAACCATGGGGGGGTGCGTTACAGTCTACCCCTGACCCCGAGTTAGCAACCCAACCTCCCGTTATCCGTTACGTTGCTATAAGTAGCAACCTTGCTGTGCCATGTTGGGGTTACAGTGAGAATTTAGCAACCACACCGCTCGATCGGTGGTCTGCTCGCCATCACACTCGGGCTTCAATATTCAATCAAGAAGTACAGTGAGAAAAAAAGTAAACCCACGAATTCGCTGCCTACAAAGTTTGCTTCAAAACCTTCCGAACCCTCCTCTCAATCACTAAGTCCACTTCCCATTTTGGACTTGATCCAGAACACATCGAAGATGACATGTTGCTGAGGTAGACACTGTTGCTTATTATGTTTATAGCACGGAAAAGGGTCCCAATGACTCATTCATGACAGCAGAGTACAAAAACATTTGGGCTTTCATTAACTTTGACGTAGTCTTGAAACCAGGGTACCAAAACGGATGGTTCAAGACTAACTTTGACGAGTGCATGTAAATAAAATAGTGTACTAGTGATTGCTATCCTGCATTACGTTGCCATCGTTAGCAACCAAGTTGTCGAAGCAGCATTATGGCCCAAAAATTAGCAACCGACCCTCTGTTACATGTTATTTTTAGCAATGCAACCACCCCAGCATTACGCGTTATGGTTGCATCCATACAGAAAGGGACAGTATTGGAGATCCGATTGAAATGAGGTAAGGGAGGTCGACATGTTTTAATACCATGGGTTTTTGTAAGTGGTGATGGAGTGTTTTACGTAAGAGGCTATGGATTCTGCCTCGGATTCTTCTTCTTCTGGTGTTACGTTTCCTTCGTTTGCTTCTTCCCAAAGATGGTCCCAGGCGTCAATTCCTTCTTGATCCCAGTCGTCTTGGTTTCCTTCTTGGTTCCAAGCTAGAAGGTCTTGTTCGTAGGTTTCTCCTTCTTCTGCAAAGACCAGTAGGGGTTCTTCTTCTTCATCGAAGTATTCATCTGGTACAAAGTAGGAAGGAGGGGGAATGGGGATGGGTTTAATTTCTGAGAGTTTCTTTGTTATGTCCCAGAGGAGTAAAGCGATGATTGGGAAAGTTATGTATTGTAGCATATACTACTTAGAACTGTTTAGGTTTCTTTAGGTGGGAATGGGGACGGAGGGCTATTCTGTAGTTAATTTCTATCTCGTCGTTGTACGGCCTCCAGTACCTGTCTCCATTGAATAACCGCTTGCGTCTCTTGCAGGGGCAGTTTCGTAGGGGTTCCTCGCTTGCCTTTCTCTTAGGAGCGGGAGGGGAAGGTGAGTGACGGAAATGTGAGGGAGGATAGTAGGCATTTGGGTTGTTGGGTGATACGCCCCTTGGTTGATGTCCGTTGAAGTCCCTGACTTCTTCGGGTGAGTTAAAATGAGATGGGAGAGGGGTGAGGTCGGATAAGGGGGAGTCTGGGTATGGGAGTGTAGATGGTGAGCCGGGATACCAGAGTAGTTCAGGTTCCTTGGACTCCTGTTTGATCACCGGTGTTGGTGTCCTTAGTGTGGGTAACACGAGGATCTGTCTCAAGATCTCCTCGTCGGTACTCCAACTGAATAGCGCCCTTCTTACACCAGCAGCTTCTGTGTAGTGCACTAGAGTGGCATGCTCTAAGCGTATGCCGTCGTCGTAACAGTCATCTCTTAAGTCCTCTCACAACCTCTGTACCTCTTCTAGCACTACCTCTAGCGAAGGGTCCCTTTGCCACTCAGAGCTTCGACCGACACCTGTGTCGATCCTGAGGTGGTGGTGAGTTGTCTGCGGGGTGTTTGACACTAAGTACTACTCTGTCAGTATCTGTTATGAACGCACTTCTAGCCCCTATCTTCTTCCAACCTTATGACACAAAACCAAAGACGAACGCTCAAGTCTTCAACCCTCAAAGGTTTTGGACCAACAGCTTACGTAATTATGCCTCATGCCAAGGCTGTTCTTGGAACACACTCCGATTGGCTGCCACAATAACACAGCCTGAACAGCATTCTTTTAATACATCAATAGATCTGATCGTGGTTAGAAGCAGTACACGTTTCCATCAAGGAACGCCCCTCTGCCACATCAATTATCACATGCCCCATGGTTACCTGATGCATCAGCATCAAGGTACCAAACCTTATGATCAGTCATCCATCATTCCTTATCATCCAATGGGATTAATAGTAGGAATGGTACGACGCTTATGTAATAAATACACAGCCCCACATGTAGTAGTATATAAACCATGAATCAGCGCCAGAGTAAACCATCAAAGTTTACTTGGCTTTCTACACTCAAACCACTTGACTGAGAACACTCTTCTCATACTCCACTTTACACTCAGCCTTTATCATTTGGTTGTTTGTTTCAGTATCAGAGGACTTGTGGCACAACAAGCGTCTTCCTAAGCCTGAAACAGACAACCAAATGACTGGGCTGAATGTTAAGTAGAGTGTGAGAAGAGTGTTCTCAGTCAAGTGATTGGAGTGTAAGAAACCAAGTAAACTTTGTTAGAGTCTACTGGCATTGATTGCATGGTTTATATACTAGTACATGTGTGGCTGTGTATTTATTACATAAGTGTCGTACCATTCCTACTATTAATCCCATTGGACGATAAGGAATGATGATGACTGATCATAGGGGTTGGTACCTTGATGCTGATGCGTCAGGTAACAATGAGGCATGTCATAATTGATGTGGCAGGAGAACATTCCTTGATGGAAACGTGTATTGCTTCTAACCACGATCAGATCTGTGATATATTAAATAGATGCTGTCATTGGCTGTGTCAATGTGGCAGCCAATAGGAACGAGTTCCGAGAACAGCCTTAGCATGAGGCATAATTATGTAAGCACTTGTCCTAGAACTGCATGAGGGCCAGTTCGTTGAATACTTGTGCGTTCGTTGAAGCGTAGAGTTGGAAGAAGATAGGGGTAAGAGACGCGTTTGTAACAAAGCCTATCTGAGGCAAAGGTCTTACTTTCTAGGGTACGTAACTCCGTGTGGTAGAAAGGGGTAATCAAGTTTAAATGAAACACTCGAAAAATGCAAGAGCATTTGTAGTGGAAGTGTGAATGTGAAGTGCTTTGCTCAAGTGAGTTTAAGAGGAGAAGATGCAAGTAAACTTGATTGGAGTCTTTGGCATAGAGTACAGGAGTATATATACTACTACGAGTACTAGCTTAGTCATAATTGTGTCACATCGTACAACTCTAAGTAATTGTTCTATTGGATGATAAGAAAGAAGTAGTCCATGTGAATACACGTTGTAAACATATGTTGATCCATGAGGATGTGGCAGAATGGAAGAGAAGCATTCCGTGTGAATGTTCCCATGAGATTCCATCTTATATCTGACCACGATCCGATCTTCAACCTAATCCATGCCTGTGAGGCATGTAACATGATAAGTCCGAAAGCATATAGGAGAGATAATATTTAGGGTTATGCATCATGTGATGTCACATGACTAGAATCGTATGAGGGCAGGTCCTTGAGTGACTTGCACGAATCTTGGGTCATAAGTGTTGAAGAAGATAGGGGTAAAAGATGCGTTTATATGTAACAGTGTCCAGGACACATATGAAAGCAACATACTAGGTATGTTATTATTATTCACGATCACATTGCTAATAAAAATGGGATAGAACTCACATCAATCGACCGCCAATTCAATCCCCTTGACATACAGGCCCCCTTTCCAACATCTTGGTTCCTTCAGCGACTTCTCGAATCATTGCTCAGTTCAGTATTGTTACGAACCGGCTTCGTACCATGCTCGATCTCCCGATGCATCTCCCGATCCAATCTTCCATTCTTATCGTGGCAGATCTCATCAATCTCTGATCTCTCATATATCTTAGATCTAGCCACATACATGAGGCTTCTCTTCCATTCCAACCACATCCTCATGTTGTACTCATGGATCACCTCATGGTATCCTCATGTGCTGATACCTCGGACACTTACGTATTATTGTATGACAGTGCACTTACCATACTTAGCTTAGTACTGCCATCCTGTAACAGTATATAGGTTAGCACTGAGCGACCTTAAGTCCTCAGTTCTTTTATACTCGATATTCTTTTGCCCAAGTTGTCAGCGAACACTTGTGAAGTCTAAGCAAAGCCTCTTCATAGAGCAAGCCTATTCATTAGCTAGCGGTGGCCCTTGTGCCAGTAAACCCGCAACACACCTTCAACCCTTTATCCGACGTTCCTAAGGATACCGGGTTTGGTCTGTTTCAAGTATCGGGGCAACTGATGTAGTCAGAGCCAAAGTCGGTGTCAACCAGTGCGGCAACACCCTCGACACTGAATGACTCCTCAAACTTCTTGATGGTCTCTCCATTACATCGAAGATTTGCCATCTGTATTTATGATGATATAGGTGAGTTTCAAATCATATAAGAAAACTTCTTACGGTTGCGCGTCTAGCACGAAGACAACCATCTCTTTGTTTTTTTGGCAAGTTTGCGCAGTTTATCCGGGTTGGTGTGAGTCTTGTATTGGTCGGCAATGTTGCGGAAATAATCCTTCGCCATGATAGATACAATTTGGTCGTTAAAATCAGCATCGTCAAGAGAACCGGTTCCTCTATCACGCTTGGACTGGAAATGAAAATTAATGTAGAGCTCAAGTAAGTCGTTTACCAGCTTACCTTTTCATTCCTCATGATGTAATTTACGAGCTCTTTAATAAACTCAGCGTTTACCTTACTGTTTACATTCTCAAGCCAACGGGGACGCCATAGCTTCGTCTCGCTATCCTCGGCATACGTAAATGCTTCTTGGTCAGGCAAGGAACCAAACGCGACAAGCTGGTTCATGAGGAGTGCGTGGTCCCCTACTTTGTTGATACCCATCAACTTGAAGAACAGAGGATGAAGAATGGCCTGGAAGGTGGAGCGACAGGTCAAGACTTGCGTGAGCAAAGATAAGTACTGTTTACCTTCAACTTTGGGTGCTGATTTGAGATGTTCTTTGTTGGATTTCCACCTTTTTTCGTCAAGGACATCTCTGCCTGCTCTGCAAATGAAGATATTTTCTCTTCGAGACGGTTGAAGTGCTCCTCGGACCCTTGGATGTGAGCAGTAAGCCCAATAAGTTGTTCCTGCACTGTCGTGTTTGCTGATTCTATTCTGGAGATCCACGTATTCACCTTTTGGACTTCCTGTACAAGGAGCTGAAGCAAGTTTTGCATCGAATTAGACGCCATGCCGTCAGCTTGGTAAGGTGTCCCATGATAGCCCGTTTGCGGTGTTGGAGGAACTGAATAACCTCTAGCGAAGTCGATTAATGGACCGCCACATTCAAAACCAACCGATTGCGAACGGGATGCGGGGTCGCTGTGGGAGCTCAAGCTGAAGCTTGACTGCGTAGGCGACGGAGTACTGGTTCAAGAAGGTGTGTTATGACTTTTAGGCTATGAAACTGTTGAAGCTCACGAGAAATCTTCAAGTTGTCTGCCATTACCACGGGCAAACAGCACCGACACATCAAATCGTTCAGCCTGAGGCTGCATAGGAGCAAATCCCCCAAGCTGCTGTGGCCGCTCAGCACCGTCTGGGCGATGCGAGTATGGGTTCATGTTCAGGAGTTTTGTGTTACAAACGCACCTCTAACCCCTATCTTCTTCGACCCATATGCTCACACTCAGAAGGTCACTAGCGGAACAACGCTCTTCAACACTTTTACTTTTTGAAGTCACGTGACCTACACGTGTTTCGCCTCATGCAAAACCTATGCTCGGAATACAACCCTATTGGCTGCCACACATCACACAGCCTTCGAACCAAACGTCCAATAGGATAAGTTCCAGATCACATGACATGAGGCTATACGCCTTATCTATGCCACGCATCGCACAGCCTACCAAAGGCAGTGTACTTCTTATGACTCACTATGACACTTAGCCAATGGCGATAAGAACTCTTATCTATACCCTATGCCCTAGACCAAATAAACACA
>JBBPMD010000421.1:0-24198 GCA_038090095.1 Zangia roseola
ACCACGAATAGCTTGAGGCTCATCCGTATGTGTGGAAAGCTCTTGGGCCCAACCTCGCAATCCACAAGGAATACAATATCGTAACCTCCGCCTATGGTGGACTATCGCCCCTGGTCCGTTTCAAGGGCGGTCCTCTTGATCCAGTCATCGAAAAGATTCGCGTGCGCCTACAAACCACTCGAGGGTCTCCCGTGTCCAGTGGTCAAGTACTCAGCAAGTGGCTGCAGCAGAAAGGCGCTCTTGTTGTGACGTGCGTCAATTCAATTCAGAGACATACCTTCACAACCATGCTGAGTGGTTTCTCGCAGAACATCATCAAAGGTGGAACGTATCAGGGAATACCTCGATACTGAGAGCGTGCCTGATCTCACCCAAGAGGAGATTGACCAAATCGAGACCACGGGAGCGCAACAGCACAGGAGATTCGCCGTACGTCTCTCCTGAGCATAAGGTCATCGTGACTAATGTACTGCAAAGCCCATGTGCTGGCCAGCCGAGTAACTTGCGGACTCAGCAACGCGAAGAAATCTATGAGAATGCTAGTGGTTGGACAAGTAAGTTGTGGCGAAGAAAGGACGATGGAATAGACAAGGACGCACCGTGTTCAACTTGAAGGGACTTTTGAACTGGTTATGCTAGATTATCCTTGTTGTCAGCACATCTCGGTTTATGGGACAGAAATCCTACTGTCTCAGGAGCTGTGATTGATCAGGTCCCTTGGTCGTTCCTCAACGGTCTCGGATTGACTTAAGTCCGACCTTTGGGGTTGGAGAAGGTGCTGTGACCGGGGAGGGAACCCATCGACTGAGGAATAAACATCTCGGACAACCACACTAGATGTACATATTTAAGTCGGGTGTGGCCGGCATAGATTATCTCTGTGACAGCCCCCATTCATTATTTCGCTACTCATTCATATCACAGGATGCCAGTGTCTACGATAACTCTGAACGACGGACGCCAGGTCCCCTGGATGGCCTTCGGAACAGGGACTGCATTGAAAGGAAGGGATGTTGCAGACACCGTCGCCGTTGCTATTCAGAACGGGTTCACTCACCTTGATGGAGCGCAGTGGTACCAAAACGAGGACTCGCTTGGGGCCGGTATCGTTGCCTCGGGGAAACCGCGATCAGAACTGTATATCACGACGAAACTACAACCCTTGGAAAGAGGTGAAACCCCCCAAAGCGCATTGGAACAATCTTTGAAGAAGCTTGGAGTGACATACGTAGATCTGTATTTGATTCACCAACCGGCCGAACATGTGTGCAGTCTCAAGGAGGTGTGGAAAGGCATGGAAAAGGCACAGAAAGCAGGCTTGACGAAGTCCATCGGTGTCTCGAACTTCGCGGTAGGTCACCTCAAAAAAATTCTTGAGGTGGCTACCGTTGTTCCGGCAGTTAACCAGGTAAGAATATGGTTTCCCTTGGAACCATCACTTAGTAGTGCTTCACGCTATTGATTTTGGAACAGGTTGAAGCTCACCCATATACATGGAAAGAGCTTGGACCCAATCTCGCAATCCACAAACAATACAATATCGTGACATCATCGTACGGGGGTTTATCACCCCTTTTCCGCGGCAAGGGTGGCCCTCTTGATCCAGTAATTGAACAAATCCGTGCACGTCTGGAAAAGACACGAGGATCGCCTGTATCCGATGGTCAGGTGCTCAATAAGTGGCTGCAGCAGAAGAGCGTCCTTGTTGTGACGTGGGTTAGCCCAGATTGGATACCCTTCAGAATTTGCTGAATGATCTCGGGCAGCACATCATCAAAAGCGGAACGTATCAGAGAATACCTTGACACGGAGAACGTCCCTGATCTCACACCAGAAGAGATTGGCATTATCGAAGCCACGGGAGCGCAGCTGCAGAAGAGATTCTTCGTAAGTCATTCTGCGAATCAGGTCCCTCGTTATTAACCCACCGCAAAGCCTACGTGGCGGCCCGCCGAAGGGTAACTCGAGGAACCAGGGATTTCAGTAAGGTCGCCTAGTATTTGGCGAATGCAGACGAAGAACTAGATAAGGATGTACCGTGTCCAAGCGACTTTGAGTCAAGATTGGGAATGAGGATTATGCTAGACCGTCTCGTTGTGTAATGAGAAGGCGTGCTGTCGGACCCCGGCATCCGCCCAGCGCGCGTTGACCCGCCGTTGACCTCTATTACGACTACAATGTCGCGAGTCACCGTGTCCCCTGAATCATCGGAGCGAGTTCGGTTACTCTCTGCTTCCTCAATTATATATTTTACATGGTCCACAAAAGCTCTGATGCATCCCAGAATAATCCCATCAAAGTCCCAGAAATAAAAACCACTAGCAAGCTCCACTCGTTCGTACTTGCACTGGCAGCGGTCATCTGGACCAGTTCCCCCTGTCTCTTCTTTCTTCCTTCTTGCTGGAGACCATCGCATCCTTCGTCGGCCGGCTTCATTCTCCTGGCTAGTGCGCTGATATAACTACCCATTGTTGCAAATTTTCCTCGGGCGATATCTTCCTGCAGAGAAGACAACCGGGTGCCACTTCGTCGTCGTACGATACCCCGCAGTACTGGGTTTCCTAGTTCTATTTCAGTTCTGGTGAGTTATCTCCAAACCCTTGACATACCTGCGCAGCAAAATGGGACCCCCTGCCCGTGCTGCCACATGCTGCATTGAGTTCCCTCAGTCTCTCATCCCCGGACAGGTAGCTGACCTCCGAAGACGTCACGGACGACCCGCTGTGCTTCTTTCTCATGCCGCCCAAAGGACGTCCCCGGTGGTTGTGGGGTTGCATTTGTTTAAGTATGCTACAAGGCATGTTCGTAAGTTGTCCTTTATTACCAACAACGGTAAACATTCACCCAACAGTCCCTCGTGTAAGGTTGTCCTGCAACAATGCCTTAGTCAGAAGCGTTTGACCTACATGGCGAACGTACCACCTGGTCACGGAACCTATCCGCTAAGCCAAATCTAGTGTCCTCTAATCCCGCTTCGGGTATAGACATGATACCATCGCGCGAGAAGCCTCCGTCGACAGCCATGATCATGCTATCCATCATATATGCGTATGACCCGTGGTTTGCCATGGCGGTATTCCTGAGTAGAGATGAGTGTGAGTGTGTGCGTTGGGGGGATTGTTGGAGACCGTAAGCAAGACTAAACTCGAGTATTATAGGGTACGAGGGCTATGGTACATGTGGATGCAAGCTGAACTAGGCGGATACATCATCTCCATTTCCGCAGTCATGGGCTCGGAGCGGGAAGCATTGCCTCGTCTTAGGGTGACGTGGACGGATCCACTCGCTCCAACCGCGAATCTGGCCCCCGAAAGTACCACGCTGCGATCGTGATGTGGCAATAACATGAAGGCCTGGAACCGTATGTATCCGGAAACATTTCAGCGTTGCAACTAAATAGCCTGTTCAAACAACCCTTTTTTTCATCACGAAGTGAGCGGTGATCCAGCCTGCCACTGGTATCCCCGAACGGAGGTTGACAGCAAGTGTATATGGCCGTGCGGGTCGTGGTCGTGTAGACTGATGCAAACGTCCTATCTACGGCTACGCTGCAATGGGCTGGGCAGAGACCTCCTGTGCGACCTTCTGTCCTTCTCCTGGTGCTTGTGTAGGAACCTTGATCTCCGACAACCCTTCCACAGCAGTTCGTTCAACGGCCGCCGCCTTCTCCCTCTCTGCTTCCCTCACAAGCGCATTCAATTCGTCCTCCAGCTCTGTATCATCAATAACACCACTCTCGGCCACAGCAATGTCCCCTCCGATCCTGATCGCGTCGTCGACTTCGCGTACATTGGCATTGGCAGCTGCCAGTGCCTCCATCGTTTCGTCAATCTTCTCGCGACGAAGGGACGGGTGACTGAGAATTGCGTGCAACGTAGCCGTAGATTTCTCGTATGTTTTCATTATCTGGTTACCTCGTGTCAAGTACAGCTTTGATCAAATGAACGACACATTTACCTCGATATCGCCTGCGGCAGTCTCGACGCTCATCAAGGTCGCTTCCAAATTCTGTAGAGCGCCCAACCGCTTGGTCAGCACTTCCTCCAAGTTCTTCTTGAAACGAAGGTGCGCAAGTGCAATTGACTTTTGCTGTTGTCGGAGAGCCGTCGAAATGCGTTTGGTGGTCCTGTCCGTATGCTTAGTGCACATGTGTGAATGAGGAAACAGAGGTCCTACTCGTCCATCTTGCTTTGCAAGCGATCAACCTGGTCCTGCAGGTTCATGACAGCGGTCTTCAACTCCAGGATACCTCTATCGATACCAGTCACCGCTCGGTCGTGGTCGTCCGTTATGAACTTGATCACCTAAGAAAACTATCTCAAACCTTGACATGACAGGGAGGATCCGAAAGACGTACATCCTTGTCTTGTACCAAGACTCTTCTGTCTCTCTCTAGGTATCTCAGCAACACTCTGGTATCCGTCTCGCTCAGTGACACTCCGGGTAAAACTTTGGAACCAAACGCCTTGCGAAAGGACGCTACCGTGTAAAGCTTGTCCGCAAGACACAGCCCGCCCAAAGACACGTCCAGAGTGTTGGCAGCTCGCTCCACCACTTTGAGCAAGACGTACTCTCCCTCCACCTTCTTCCACATCTCCGCCTCACTGTACGCGTCTTCCGACTGGACAATGTCTAGCTGTTCCATCGCCCACCAAAGTGGCTTCCCAACCAAGAATGAGGCGATCCGGTAGGGCAACCAGCCGGGGTCGTACACGCTCTGTTGGGATGTCATGAATTGCGTCAACGGAACAAACGCACGACTGCGTTGTAGTTCGGCCTTTACTAGTACATTTCCGTCAGTTTCAATTTCACGGAAGAGGACACGGGCACGCACGATGGTAGAGGCAAGTCCGAGTGGTTTCCCGACGCCGTCATACCGAAGTCTGTCCACGATTGCCCGGCGCGCGGTGAACACGAGCTTGTGACTCTGGCGCTCGGACTCGGTGATTTGCGCGTCCGTCTGCTCATCCTTTGGAGGGGTGGTGCTTTCGGTCTGCCACCCACGCGAGACGAGGTCTTCGAGCGTCCGCTGCCACCAATCTACCTGGGCGTGGTAGGAGCTGGGATTCGAGTGCTTTTGACGCGAGATGTCAGAGTAGAGTGATTGAAGGCGTGACTTGGATGTAGAGGCGTATGTAGTGCAAGAGGAGAGCGGGACTATGCTCGAGGACATGGTTGCCGGTTGCAAGTGTTGACAAGTCACTTTTTGTCTTACACCGGCCACGTGCCGTACCCCTGTCCACACACTTCAAAGGCAATTCTGCGCCCCACAATTGCAAGTCATTTACAATGATAGCTATAGAGTCCTCATATATTGCATCCAAGTCCTCCTTCGAGTCACTCGGCGGGCCAGTTGCCGGCCTATCACTTAAAATATTACTAACGAAAAACTGGATACTATACGCAAACGGACGTACAAAGAATCTCTTGTGCAGTTGTGCTCCCGTGGCCTCGATGAGATCAATTTCATCTGGGGTGAGATTGGGGACATTCTCAGTGTCAAGGTATTCCCTGATACGCTCCGCTTTTGATGATGTACTACCAGAGATCACTCAGCATACACCAAAGGTGACTATTGAATCTTTGGATACTCACGTCACTACTAAAACGCCTTTCTGCTGTAGCCATTTGTTGAGCACCTGACCATCGGACACAGGCGACCCTCGGGTCTTTTCCAGGCGTGCACGGACTTGCTCGATCACTGGATCAAGAGGACCACCCTTGGCGCGGAAGATGGGCGATAGGCCCCCGTAGGAGGAGGTTACGATATTGTAGTCTTTGTGGATTGCGAGGTTGGGACCAAGAGCTTTCCATACATATGGGTGAGCTTCGACCTGTTCCGGGATCGTAACTCAAGCGTGACTCAGAGGGGGATTGCATCTTTACCTGGTTTACGGCTGGGACAACAGTAGCCACCTGAAGAATGTCCTTGAGGTGATCCGCAGTGAAGTTCGAGACACCGATGGACTTGGTCAAGCCTGCCTTCTGTGCTTCCTCCATGCCTTTCCAGACTTCCTGGAGCTTTCCCGCATGATCGTTTGCTTGATGGATTAAATACAGGTCCACGTGTTCCACTCCGAGCTTCTTCAAGGATTGTTCTAGCGCGCTCTTGGGGGTTTCTCCTGGCGCCAAGCCCTGCAGCTTCGTCGTGATATACAGGTCTGATCGTGGCTTCCCCGAAGCAACAATGCCAGCGCCAAGGGAGTCCTCGTTTCTGTAACACTGCGCTCCATCGAGGTGTGTGAACCCATTCTGGATGGCAACAGTGATAGCGTTGTTAGCATCCTTGCCGAACAACGCAGTCCCCGTTCCGAAACCTATCCAGGGGACCTGGTGTCCGTCGTTCAGGGTCAATGTAGAGACTGGCATATTGGGCGATAAGTGAACGATGGGTGGAGGCGATCCTTGACATGCTGGACCTATATATGCGCACCGGAAGGCTCCCGCGGGTACATGTTATCAATGCGATGAGTATGATATCTGATCACGCGCGCTGTGCATTAGTAATTACCCAAGGGTGATTGCATGGTACAGTAAGTTACATAATGCACTACGCCCTCACTCGGAGCAACAATGGCCCCCATCCGTCTACGCCATCCCAAGGGCATCACAACCCTCCAACTCGACCTCGATGCTCTCACTGTCAGCGATCTCCAACGCGAAATATGCACGCACTCCGAGATCGCACCCTCTGAGCAACAAGGTACGCCTGACATCCTATCGCATCGGGCGTCAACATTCGACTTTCTACCTAGTCAGATCGGGGTACCCCCCACGCGCGTTGACCCTCGTGCCAGAGCTCCCGCTCTCCAGTTTGGGCCTTCAAGCAGGCGACCAGCTCATTGTCACTTCAAACACGTCCCACCCATCACTCGCGTCTCAACCGCTGCCACCTCCGCCCCAGAGGGCACCTCCACAGAGCACTGGCCCGGCTAGCGTACCCACGAACTCGGGTGTGCTCGTGCACAGAGTATGTCGATCGCTTACCTCGTCTCACGCACCGCTATTCATATCCGTCCAACAGGTCGTCCCAGACGACAACTCGTGTCTGTTCTCGTCAATAGCGCTCATCTTTGAACAGGATATCGCAAAAGCGCAAAAGATGCGGCAGAGTAAGTAGCCAGATTAAAGACTCTTCGAGAGACGCTAGACATGACGGTCTGCGTGGCAGTCGTCGCCGATGGTATTCGGGGAGACATGGAAACATACAACGAAGCAATCCTAGGGTATGTCTTACCCTTAACTGTGTAATGCGGACCCATTACAGAGATGTAGTGCTCCGCGTAACCAGTATATCACAAACATCCTGAAGCCTTCCACATGGGGAGGCGCCATTGAACTCGGCATTCTCGCCAAATATTTCAACACAGAGATCGCTTCCATCGACGTCGAGACGGGCCGCATTGACCAGTTCTCACCCCGCCCTGGGAGTGCCGGTGACAGGTTGGCGTGTTCTCCTTATCATGATGTTGGTGTCGACTGACGAGAAGCAAAAGATGTATCGTTGTATATTCTGGCATCCATTACGATGCTGCCACTCTAGCCCCTACGGAGAACGCCCCCATCGAATGGCATCAGAGCATTTTCCCTATCGTGAGCTTCCCTAGTCGACGTAGGCTCCTGACATTGACGAAGCAACGAAGACGCCGGCAGGCACGTCAGACCCTGTTCTTGAAGCGGCTGAGAAGCTGGCTACAATCCTGCGGGAGAGAAAAGCGTTTACGAACACTACAACATTCGATCTGAAGTGCGAGGTAAGCCAGGCCAAAGGTACATGGTATTGCAATTCACGTCACTGTAGCAATGTGGAAAGGGCCTCAAAGGTGAGAAGGATGCGAGAGCACACGCCCAGGAGACGGGTCACGTACGGTTCGGAGAGTACTGAGGTCCTCTTGGCTGCCCGTCACCACTTCACTATCGATTTCCATGACCACTGGAACATGATCGGACGCCCCGTATATTTCGCTACGGATTTCGCACATTTTCACTTTCTCCGCTATGCGTTCACTCAACACGACTGGTGTAGGCAGGTTTAGCGAGATGACGTATTGTACGAAGAATGCTTACACATGTCCAGTCTCCAGCCTAAGCCTTTCATACGGCAATTGAAACGATACGAAAAATACGTGTAGTGTTGGAGGTCTGTATGACGATCTCTCCAAACATCGACAAATTTCGAGGTGCCTTCAGGCAGATCGGGAGCGTCAAGAATGTTCTTGAATGACTCCGTTTCGTCCAGTGTATAGCCCGGAGTTTTATTCCAGTTTGGGCCAGGCTTTGCGAGATCTTGAATGGCGCTGGATGAGCGTGGATGAACATTGTGTGCAAGGCACTAACCTTTGGCGGTTGGTGCGACGTTCATGTCGCCCATCCAAATTACAGGTTTCTTTCTGTCTAGGTCACGAAGATAGGCAGTAAAATGTTCGTTCCACATGTTCTTTTCCTTCAGAGTCTGTGTTCCCCAACAATTTTTAGCGAATGCAATTCTATTAGGAGCAAATTGGTGTACCTTGAGGTTCTGACCTGCATTGGTCACGTAGGTACAGACGACATAGCACCCTTCGAACTCGAGGGTGGCAAAACGCCCCTTGACCTGACCAGGTTCTGGATGCCCCGGCAAAATCTTCGTGACCGAAAGTGGCTTAATTTTTGACAGCACCGCGGTACCGCCTGCGAAGGGTAAATGCCGGCCACGAACGCGCGGTCGCAATGAATATGAGACGCACTATATGTCTTTTTGTCAGAAATTGCCCAGGTACGGTACGGAAAGCGGGCAGTGATGACGGGGTCAACCGGTTCGTTGTTCACCTACGACATGGTACGCGTCAGCGATGCGAGTGTTGGAGAACCTGCCAAAGGCACGTAGAAAAGGTCAACTGTTGCTCACCTTTGTCTCCGTCAACACAAGGATATCCGGGTCTTCTGCCTCCACGTAGTATTTGAATCCCTGACGCGCGTCACGCGTTGATCCGAGGTTCGTTGCACTATGGAATGACAGACACACCTTCTTTTGTGCCGCTGCGAGCCCGCACACGTTCCAGGTCGAAAGGCGAAGCGTTCCGGGGACACGTGGCGGGAAGGAGATAGTGACAGGCAACACCTTGTTGGTGGGTTGTCCGTTGGGGGCTTTGGAGTCGTCCGTCTCGGAGGTGGCTTTGGAGTCTGTTCGCTTCGCCCGTTTGGCGTGTGGTTGTGATTTAGAAACCTCCGTGTCCGACGCGCCACCTGCATCGTCGTGTTTTGTAGTGATTTTTCGTTTTGGAGGCATCGGGACACGAGAAAGGGCCGAAACGCGTGTCACGAGGAGACGCGCCAAGTGGAGGTTGCAAGCAAAGACGACAGGGGAAATTACCATCAAGTGACTGGTTATCTAAGCCCTAGTAAATTATTCTTGTTATCCTTGATATCAACAAGAATAAGGTCCCAGTATGGACCATAGCTGGATCTGTATCATAGTACGTAGATGGGTTGTTGTGAATTTACGCTGTTTGTTCCGATCCACCATGTCCGAGTCGGAGACATTGTACACTCTGCACGTATGGCCGTCCAAGTGGGACCTGCAGTCTCTTGACCCGACATGTCTCGCGGCCGTCATGTATCTCCAGCTCGCTATCCCGCGCAAATTCAAAGTAACGCACTGCACCAATCCAGACCAGTCTCCCAACGGCAAGCTGTTCTCCTCGTTCTAGACATATTTAACCTCCAAGCACAGGCCAACTTCCCTTTCTGACTCATGGGCACGTCTCAATTGCCACGTTTCCTTCCATAGTCGCCTTCGTAACATCCCTCGCAAAGTCGTCACGCGCATCGGGCGCGACTGACCTCGACGGTTTTCTGACTGACTCGCAAAGAGCGGAAAAGGTCGCACTGTACGCACACGTCGAAACATGCATCGCTGATCTGGTCGTGAGTTAATGTCGTTTCGCCAACGTCTGGTCACCAATCGGTTACACATGCAGTCGCACATGTTCTACGGGATCGACACCAATTTTTTGGGGTTGACCAACCCGGCGATGTCAAGCGAGATGCCAATTCCGCAGAAATACTACGTAACGAGTCGGATACGAAGGTCTTACAGACCTCGTTTGGAAGCCGCAGGGCTTTGGAGCGCATCGGGTGCAAAGGAAGAGCAGAAAGGTTTGTTTGAAAAAAACAGCAAGAAGAAACCAGACTACAAAGCGGCATTCACACGTGCCTTTGAGCAGGAGAAAGTATGGGATTGTCCAGGACGATGGCGGTCTACTGACCGTGTGTCTAGGTCACGGACAAAGCAAAAGCAGCCCTAGGGGTACATGCCAACTACCTGAACGGAAAGCAGTTCTTTTTTGGGGACCGGCAAGTGACTTTCTCCTGTTCACGTAGTCCTTGATCATAATAACCAATCGCAGTCCGACGAGTCTTGATGTGTATTTAGCTGCGCACATCCTTCTAATGGCGGAGCCCCCGTTCCCTGATGCCGTCCTTCAGATACATCTCATCGAGTCTTATTCAGGGCTGATTGGACATGCCCGGCGCGTAAAAGCTGCGGTGGCGCGAGCACCACCTTACGAACATTCTACGGGCTCAGAATCGTTCCTGGGTTCCCTGGTTCCCCGTCCATTCAGTGGTCGTAGTAACCAGAAGGAAGCTGATCCTTTGGACATCCAATACAGAAACCGAAGTCTGCTTTTCGCTGTAGTGGGAGTGACGATGACCGCAGGGTATCTTTACGCAAGTCTCGCTGGCCTCCTCGCAAGAATTAATAGTATTGAAGATGATGAAGCTGGTGAAGAGGAAGAGGAAGAGGGTGGGGAGGCAGTTGGGGAAGACGAGGAAGCTGAAGATATCTGAGGCGTTCACTGAAGAATACTAGTTACACATCTAGTAGACTGTGACACGCGTCACGCTCTGCATATACGGAAGAGTTTCCTTCGTCATATACACTCGTGATGATAGATGACGACCTCATCATCGTAGACGACCTCGAGGAGCACCATGCAGGCCCCTCATCGGCTATCAATGGCGTAAATCACAAACTGCCTCAGCCCCAACGCACACGCCCCCTCCGAGCAGCCGCTGAGCAAGCCATGGCCACCACCCTCCGTCTGCGCGGCTCACCTGAGGCACCTGAACGCGCGACCCGTTCCTCCTCTGGAAAACTCGGAAAGCCTCAACCCAAGCTGAAGCTCAAACTGAGCGAACGCGCAGCGGCACAAGCCCCAGGAACGTCCTACCTGGGTCCCTACGACCGTGAACTCGACTCGGACGACGAAGACTTGACGTTCGAGGAACAGTTCATCATCCGGATGCCGCCTGGGGATGACTGTGAACGGCTGCGCAAGATGATTCAGTCGAGGGAGATCGGGAACGACGTGTGGTTCAAGTTCAAAGGTGCGTCTGAGCCTCCGCGCGTGTCATTGTGTGCACCGAGGCTGACGAGACGCTAGACTCGCGGCGGGGTATCCTTCACATTAGCAATTCCCTTTATTCGTTCAAGTTGGTCGATTTGCCGTGCGTCATCGAGGCGCAAAAGACGCTGGACAATAAACAGATGTTTAAAGTGGCAGATATATGTCAGGTGTGTTCCCTCTTGCAACGTACGCTGCGCGGTTCTTGAGACGTGTATATAGATGATGGTCGTTGGCGACCGTATACAAAATGAAGAAGCCGTCACGGCGAACAGGAATGTCAACGTTGACGAGTTCATCTGGCCGCATGGTATCACCCCTCCTCTGCATCACGTACGCAAGCGGCGGTTTCGAAAACGGGTGAACAAGCGGGTACGTATAACCCCGCTTGCGATACTCTATTCATAACAGGCACTGTAGACGATAGAAAGCGTCGAAGAAGAAGTGGAACGGTTGTTGGCTGCAGATAATGTCGCGTCAGAAGTCAAGTATGGTGAGCCGAGGTCTTGTCACGCTGTTTGATGGCTAACCGTCTCGCATTACAGACGTCCTCGACAATGTCAACCCGGATCTGTCCGACTCAGAGTTCATTGAGCGGGAGGAACCTCTGGAGGCGCCTACCCCTGGTCTGCAAGGTTCAGAGGCAGGCGATATTCCAGGAGCCGATGCCGCAGACGAAGAGGCTGACGAGGGTGAAGGCGAGGAAGCCGAACAGGAGGGTGAGATTGATGAAGAACTCGCCGCAGAACTTGACCTTGCATTGGGTGACGAAGAAGGCGAAGGAGATGAAGAGGACGAAGATGAGGATGAAGACGAAGACGAGAGTGACGAAGACGAAGACGACGAGGATGCTCAAGGGAGGAAATTATTGAATGAGGAAATCAGAGACTTGGAGGCTGCTGTCGCGAAGAAGGAGCACGAAGTGTCGATATCTGGAAACCCACTCATCAAAGTATGGTACTCAGTTTCGCTTCACTCCTGACGCTGAGTTTTTTTTATAGAAACGGTTCGAGGATGCCCTCAAGAAGCTCTCGGCTGATCTGGAAATGAAACGCGCACAAAGAGACGAGATGAAAGAGCGGCAACGGCGAAAGAAAGAGGGTATCGCCATTGAAGACCCAGACACGGATGCCGAAGGTGGCCCACAGGATGTGGTAGAAGTTGGGGAGAACGTCCAGCCTGACGCTGACCTGTTTGGATCGGATGATCCAAACGCTATGGACATTGGCTGAGTCAACAGCACATCCTCTACATGCTAGTTTAGTAGTCTGCACGATGTTGCTTTTTGGACCAGTTGTCCTAATCGTTGGGTACATGCGTTGACATCAAGCTGGATTACAAACGGGAACCTGTCCTACGATCGTTGAGATAGCGCAACGAGTCCTGCCTGCATTGCGAGTGGGGCATAAACGATGCACACGAACGGCGCGAACCACACCCCCAACACTTGCCAGTTCCATACCGCCTTCTTGACTTCGGTGCGTAGAAGCAGCCACCCCCAGGCAAGCATCCAGTACGCCGCACAGACTACCAATCTAGAAATGTTACTGAAGAGTAAGGCCGATGTGGGCGAAGGGAGGCATGAGATACGACTGCAGATGAGGGGTACCCCGAGAGTGATAGCGAGCGTTGCGGCAAGAGAAAAATTGAGAAGGGAGGTTATGGAAACGACCGTTGATGCCAAGCAGAGGTTGAAGGACTGTAGAAGCATCGAGAACGGTGCTGTGTCAGGTGGGTGTGACGGTACAAATGCAAGGAGGATGGAGGGGACAGAGCCAAACGCCAGGAGAAGCGTCCACGAAGCGACCTGAGAGGCCAGCGAGTGGTGAGCAAGGCTACACGAGTGCAAAGAGTAAACGTACGGCTTGGTTCTGCAAGAACCATGGGGTGTTGATCATGACGAAAGCCAGTAAACCACTGGCGTGTGTTGCGAGAATGGTTATGATCGCAGGTAGCACGGGTCTTCGTCTCGGTCGCCACTTAGGTCGAGCTATCTCGACAGTCGTGTGCTCAGCATTCGCAACTTTACTGTCCCCTTTCTTGTCTTGTCCATGCAACTCATCAAGGGAATCTTGTACCCAGCCTGCCTCTACCCATTGCCCGAGTCCCCAAAATATCATTGCAACTCCCACTAGCACAGCGCTAGGGAGAAACATTCCAATCTTCATGAAGGTCGCCGGAGTCGACAGGAGGTAGAAAAAGAAGGAGGCGTGGAGGCGCTCCAAAAGGTTGTTGGATGTGCGGAGAGTCGACTCGATTATTCTGACAGAACGTTACAACCCAATACAATGATAGTATCGAGGAGAACCAACCTGCCGAGAGCGAAAAACCCATGGGGACCGTCTGCGGGAACAGCATACAAAGTGATCGCGTCGATTCGGAATCTGTGTCGAGTTCAGATGTCGATTTTGTGTTGGGATGATTTTGGCGACTTACCGGTGGAACAACCCATGCGCCCCACTCGGTTCTCCCCTTGCCTGGTAACTAACATGTCTCTTCAAGTTCCTCGCTCGGTATTCAATCTCCTTTAGCTGGGGACTGCGTTTCATGAACTCGGGCGCATTTGCTAGAAGACTACTCTGTGGTGCGTCCTTGGTTTCGAGATGGTCGTAGAGAATGAGTGGAACATTGCCTGTGTAATGAGAGATGAGGCGCAGCGAGTTTATGAGGTCTTGATTGGGTAACCGGCCATTAAGACCCTCTGCACAAGGAGGTTAGCATTACAAGAGGACAACATGAAAAAAAAACCCCCGACCAAAGAACACGCCTAGGTGAGAGAAGGAGTGCCCACTGTAGTCTATGTTGAGGGCATTCCAGACGACGCCGGAGTTAAACTCGAGAATGTCAGTGTCGAGATCTGAATGAGCAGTTAGAGAGGAAAAATGGAGGAAAGTAGATCTAACTTGGTGGTATCGTGCCATGGTACGCGTTCAGCCAGGCATAGGTGCCATCAAGATAGTTGTCGCCTATTACAAAAATAATATCCTTCGCCCAGAGCGAGTAGTCTACTGTGTGTCAAACGAGTGCTCAGGGAAAGACCGAATGCACGTACTCTTAAGGAAACTGGCAAGTGCTATGACAGTTGCAATACCTCGTAGGTTGTGTGGTTCCTTTCCGACCTCGCTAAGCCACGAGGCACTCACGACAATGGCTTCAGATCCCGACGCCCGGGGTGAGTTTAAGAGTGCATAGGCATTGACGCCAGTAACGTTCTGGCAACGGTGACGCGTGAGCACACCGGGTGAAGGGGGTAGACAAGTGCGTACGCCAGACGGGGTGATAAATGTGTAATTTTGGATCGCGGTCGCGAGGCCAAGCTTTGCAAACTCGTCACGAATGTAACAGGCCCGCCTATTCGGCGCCTCAGTCCGTGACATACTGGATCAACAGCTGGATGACAATCTCACTGCTCACTCGTAGCATTCCTATCACGAAGACCCTCTAGATGGTGAAGATACAAGTCCGCCTGGTGCACGTCTTGCCAATTCCATTTGGTGTTGACCTAACTCTGCAGTCAGGACGAATGCGTTGTGTTTCAGATCCACTGTACGCACTTGAGCTGGTTGCAATGCATTCTCGTCGATGTAGACCAGTTGATAAAGTGGCAAGACCGGGATGAGAACCATCCATAGGTAGCCCGCTGCGAGCAAAGTTACTCTGAAGCATCTCGTGAACGCGGCATGAGGAGACACGGTGCAGACACGAACGTGAGCTTTGAAAGATGGCGATAAACCGCGCCCGAGATATTCTTGCGCCGCTTTAGTCTCGCGGCATTTGGGTCTTGTCGTCGTCTCCGGAAGAGACTCTGTATTTTTTCCATGTTGTGTCAGTCGAGCTTCACTTAGAGCTAGGTTCGGCTAATGAACAGTCGGAATTCGGATATCAAATGGGTCCATCAGGGTCTCTCCCTCCATCTTCTTTCCTTTTCAACTTCCATCTCGCTCGCCCCTCCTCCAACAGTCGCTGAACGTCCTTGACAATGCCACCAAAGCGGAAACGCAGACCCTCACCCCAGCCCAAGGGCCTCGCTGCTGGCGAACAGCTTAAACGTGCCAAGCTGGCGGCGGGCGATTCGTCAGCATGGGGATGGGTCGATACAGAAGTCTCGGATCCCTCACAGCTCACCCTTGAGCACCGTCTTATGACATGTGGCTTGTCTAAACGCAACAAGAACCCCTTTTGTGGCAATAGACACGCGCCAAAGCCTGCCAAGCCATCCCCTTCACCTACCGATCAAGGACACGCTACGGTTGCCAACGGCGAACTCGAAAACGATGTCATTGTCGTTTCGGATGATGAACCACCACCTTGTAACAGGAAGGCGTGCAAGAACAACCCCAATTGCTTCAACTACCTAGGTCAACTTCAATGGGAAGACGAGGGTAAGCGCAGTCCTACGAACGCGTTTATCGGCCTCGCACTAATCCATGACGCGCGTTTCTGCTAGAGACCGCCCGGGAATCGTTTATAAAGGCTTCGGACCTAGGTCCCAATCCGATCCTCAGTTCTCGTGACCCCGAATTACCAGTTGGCTTGAAGGTACGTCATGTTCCCCTTACACGCGATTTTATGTAAGTGACGCTTCTATACCGGGCAGAATCTTGGTGCAACTTGCTACGCAAACGCCTTCCTCCAGGTATGTACTCCGGAGTCTGGACCATGTTCTGACTATGCCCGGCTTACGCCCACTGGAGGTGTGGTTCCGGGATCTAGCATTTCGCCGCGGAGTCTACCAATGTCAACCGTCTCAAGATTCCGAGAACAGTTTTGAAGTTGGTCGCTTATACCATTCTAAAATATCCTTTCATTAACAGAATTTCAGGATTCTCCGATATTCCAACTCCAAGTTATGTTTGCTGCTCTTCAGGAGAGTACACAGAATGTGTACAATCCAGCCAAGTTTGCAGAGAGCCTCAAATTGTCCACATCGGAGCAACAAGATGCGCAAGAGTTGGTTCTTCTCCAGGGAAAACGCCTCTCTCGCTGAGCAGCTCTTTGCGCAGGTTTTCAAAACTCTTTATGTCTCATCTTGATCAGGAATTCCAGAAGCAGCATACACCATCTCTTCGGACACTCATATCTAAACAAGCAGGTCATTTTGTTTCTCATCGTCGCCTAACTCATATTCGTGGCAGTTTCAAGGGGGGTTAGTATACGGAACCCGCTGTCACAGTTGTCGGTACAGATCGGAGCACTCATCCAATTTCCTTGAACTCGAGATCAACATAGAGGTGAGCATGTATTTTTGCACCAAGCATCAATCCGACTTGATATGGTGTCAGAATAATGCAAGACTTGAGGATCGCATAGCCGTGCTCTTGCAAAATGAAAAACTCAGTGGTGATAACAAGTGGGCTTTTGTGCCACTTCTTCAGACCTTTCCTGACTTGACACATTCAGATACTCATGTCCGAGCTGTGCTTCGCTTCGTGATGCGACCCGATATACTGAACTTCGTTCTCTCCCTCCTGTTCTCCATTTTTCTCTTCTCCGTTTCGTTTACGATTTCGATTCAATGGAAAGGAAGAAATCAAAGCACAATTTCCTATTTCCTATGGTGCTTGATATGTCCAAGTTTGTCAAAACTGACAAGGTCGCGGGTGGTGTGGAGGATAGGGAAGACCCCACGAACATCTATGAACTGAGGGGTGTGTTATTGCACAAGGGACAGAGTGCTTACCACGGTCATTACGTGGCTCAGGTTCTGGATACTGCGTGAGCTTGTCCATTCGCCTCACGAATCACTGACCCATTTGGTCTGCAGCTCGGACACGTGGTTCCAGTTCGACGACGAGGTTGTGACGAAAATCGATTTCCTCGGAGAGAAACGACACACTAACAAGCAAGTGGTGGATGTCGTGAGTGACAGTGGCGCTGCCAAGAAGTGCGTGTTTTGTCCAGACAGGTGACATTGGATTCCTCATGTCTTCTTCAAACGTCAGGAGCGCCAGTCAACCCCGCGCCCGTTCCGCGAAGAAGCGAAGGATCGACGATAGTGACGACGAGTTAGTCGAGTACGTGATAAGCTCATCATCAAACTCTCCTTCCATTTCATGTTGCTCGTGTCCCACACATCTTCAGATTACCGGCCCCCACGGAAGCCAAGGGTTCCTTGCCTGGTAATGCAGAAGGGTGCGTAATGTACCAAAATCGATGAAGTACGATGCGCTCACCTCTATTTGGTTTTTGTTACAATAGCGCTGTCTTCTCGTCGAGAGATGCCTATATGCTTATCTACGCTCGGAAGGAGGAAGAGCCGTCGACCGTCAGCCATGCACTAACCCCAAATCTTGTGGGGGACACCCTCGATTCCAGTTCTTCCCCCAATTTCATTAATGGTGCGTCTAGGCCTGCCGGCGGGTCGTCCCAAGCTACTTCGGACCCGGCTGTCCTTGTTCCGCCGAAACGTGCACGAGGCGTGGTCAGAACTCTCAATGCAAAGCATGACGAAGCATGCGAACTCTACTTCGGAAGGTCAGTCCCCTAGATTTTATTTGCCCACACTGGTATGGAGATAGTCCCGAACCAGAGAAAAGGAAGTTAAAGAACGCTTTGCCGAGCTCAGAGAATGGATGCGCAGTGTGTATACACATTGGCATGTTACATCTGTCGAAGAGGTACGTGAATAACTACGCCGACATCTGAGTCATTTAATCTGATCTTTTTCCTTTTTAGGATGCCGTAGTGGTCAGTAAACAAGCACTCGAGAAGTGGTTGTCAAAGCCGTTCGTGAAGCCCGAGGGGAACAAGTCGCGTTCGCAATCTGTTGCAGCAGATGCCGAAGTCGAAATATTACCAACTCCCGACATCACATGTCATCATGGTGGGCTCAACCCTACCATGGCCAGTAACATGAAACGCATGTCACGGGTAAGCAAGCTTATTCTTTGTCCCTTTTGACTTGCAACGAATTCCTTGATCCAGAAAGCATATGAGATGCTCAGTCTACGGGAGGATATTGGTTCTATACGCACTCCGCAAGAGGTCTGCGAGATTTGCGTCTTGGAATCTTTCACAGGTGAGTCGGATAGGCATGCTCTAACCTCGCAACTCACGCTTGTTTTCACAGAGCGACTATACCAGATTCAGCATCCACGTTTGGTCGCTCAGTTCGATGAGATATGTGACGTGCAACAAGGGGAGCCGGGCTACTGGATATCCAAAGCTTGGCTGAAAGGTATTTCCGTCTCTCATCACCACCAGTTTGCGCCACTCACTTAATGATTCACCTAACCGTATGGTGCGCGTAGGCTGGAGAGTTCACAAGCCTAGGATGCATGTTCCGCTGCATGGTGATCCCTCTCCTGATTCTACAGAGTTTCGCGGACACGTGCGTTGTGAACATGACCAACTGTCGCTCGTGTCAACTGCCCGTCGAAGCATATCCTCTCAGGTGAGCAGCGGGGTAGCCCGAAATAGGATCGACTGCGGGGTGTGACGCTCGTGATTGTTTCCGATTAGGCATGTGAGATTCTCAAGAAGCTTTTCCCCGATTGGAAACCTCTATCCACCAACCAAGAGCCTTGTGCAATCTGCGAGGCCGACATCCATAGTTCAAAGGAGGATAAGCGCGAGCTAAGAAAGAAAGCAGAAGATGAAAAGGTATGTACTGGCATATCGTCAGATGGACTTGAATAGGCCTCCTTCCATTTCATGAGCTCATTAACGACGGGGCCCGATAGGCACGATTACGGCACATGCACGACAATGCATTAATAGGCAATACCCTTTTACTCGAGAACATTTCATGTGCTGTCCTACCGGCGGACTTTGTCCGAATATGGCGGAAATGGCTGAGCAGACCGGCCGAAGTTCCTCGTCCGGATAGTGTGGATACATCACCGCTCTTTTGCCAGCATGATCACCTGGTGTTCGACCCTAACGCGCCAAATGACTGGGACAATGACGTTGCACTCGTCCAAATGAGTGAATGGCTTATCTTGCAAGAATTGTAGGTTTCACTCTATCGCCAACTATTTCGTTTCCCACCTCATGGTCTCAATCACTGTTGAAACGTATGTATGTTGACACATGGGCTCAATAGGTACGGTTGTGGACGTGTCGTTGCCGTGGAGAAGCGATCTGTGGAAGATTCGGCGGGCGTATTGGATGCGAAATTTGTGCATGACACGCCCGTCTGTCACGAATGCCGTTTGAAACGGTAGGTTGGCGCACTTGTGTTCCATTCCAGCTAGGGTTGAATGGACGCCCTTCTGCCTGTTATATACGCTCCATTGGTTTGTGGTCATTCTAACAGCCGTTTTCATTCTGTTGACTAGGCGCCGGGATTACAACCTCACCGACATCACCGTGCGATTCTTGGCTTCGAAACCTGTTGCAGGCGGCGAACACGACGAGGGGGCACAACGCGGCAGCCAGCACACGAAGCAGGAGCCTGGACTGCGCGCAACGGGTGGAACGAGGCAATCTAAACGCATTCGTCAAGGGAGGGACAGACGCGAGTACACGCAGCTGAGAATATCCAAGTCGACGACCGTCAAGGACATCAAAATCCAGGTTCGTCACCGTCGCTTTTTGTTTTATCGATCTATCTTTTTCACACGTTCTTAGCTGCATGAATCGCTCAAGATTCCGACCATCTGCCAGAGGTTGTTCTACAAGGACCAGGAGCTCCTCGATAACACGGTGACAGTCGAGTCCCTGGGTATCTTGATGAACGATACCCTTGACCTTCGAGAGGAGTCTGAGACTGAAGACAGCCTCTCGAATAGTCCAGATGGGCGTGCGAGCAAACGACGAAAGGAGGAGAGGGGGTTTGGCGGAACTTTATTGGCTACATCAGCGTCTTACGCAAGCCTCTCCGCTGACACCGCTACAAGCTCCGAAGGCGAAGGGCATGAACCGGCCATGCCCGCATGCCCGGCTTGTACGTTTGCCAATCCAGTGGACAGTGCCTTTTGCACGATGTGCAAGCAAAAGATGGATATGATGTAACAGTGCAATTGTCCTGGTATCTCATATGAGTACAGATAATGCTTTAATCGACCTGATTTTTTCTTTTTTACAAGTAAATGACTGGAGATGATTGGAACAGGAGTGTGACATTTCTATGATTGACGAGACAGAGCACCAAAAAGAGACCAAACCCAAGCAGTAACAAACAGGAAAACAACGGAAAAAAAAATCAAACCAATGTATGACACCCGTGTGACGTGAGATATAGCCGTGTTTGTGTCAGGAATTCAATTGAATTCAGGTAAAGGAACGGGAGGGGGATAAGGAGCGACCGCAGTGGTTGTCAGACCTGAAGCGAAAGGGGCTGCCGAAACGATACTTGCCGAACGAGACCGGGCAACATCCACAGGCACGATGAGTTGTGTGGGATCGAGCACAGGTGGACTTACAGGGACGCGGGTCTGTTGCTGGAGAAGCGAACTAGCCGTTATCAAAACATCCACTTCGCTGGAGAGTGGCCCTGTGATCTCAACAGCTTGCGCGACGGCGGACTGCGTTGCCACGGACACTTCGTTCACGGTCACTTGCGTAGCCGCAGAGGGAAGAGGAGGTAAGCCGGCTGATATCTGGCTGGCAACAACCGCAGATCGATCAGCGGCTACCTGTCGAGCCGCTTGTAGCACAACCTGCTGAGCAGCCGCCGCCAAGACATTTGTTTGCAGTGGTATGTCCAACCGCTGTCCGGACACCTCCTGGTCGAACGCTTGTGCCGTTACCGTGAGCACATGCTGCTGCTTCGCAAGTGCCTGTAATTCAGGGACGTGCTCGTTGGATGCCGTTGACGCAATGACCTGAGACTGAGCCTCCTGAGCAACCCGTTGAGCGGCGGCGGTGAGCACTTGCATGACCTGAGCGTCGTGACTGGCAACCGGGGGGGCAATGGACGATGTCGTAGCTGACCTCATTCTGAAATAATACACTCAGAAGCGGAGGCTGAAAGGTTGGCGTAAACTGACCTCGTTGGTGTTGATTGAGGGGCACTTAGGTCGCAGGATATACGCCTGGCCTTGTGAATGTCACCGTTTACGGAGCTCCGCCTCGGCGCAGGGAAAGGACCATCGAGGGTGGAGACAGGGGCGATACTGAGATGGAAACACTGTATGAGCTGCTCCTCGACGCCGTCTTGCATGTACTGCAGTTTACGTCAAAAATTATCGAGGTCGGTGGGAATGGTGACCTACCCTCGCCACAACAGTAATGTCACAGCTTTCTGCATTGGGTGGCGGTGTCCCTTGCAAAACGTCATCTTCCCACGAAAGCCATGACGGAAGGGACGGGGAACTGTATGTGACTTGTAGATTTGTCCGTGACGCTTGTGGATCCCAAATGCGAGGCGCCCAGCTCCATCGTAGCCCTACGTATGCCACGCTCGGTGGTGAACCAGCAACCCGACGGTGGAATGGTCGGAAGGTCCATCCTCCGTCGGAGAGTTTCCTTGCATCGATGTTCCAGATATGATTGCCTTTCGACTTCGTTTTTTTCCCTTCTTCATTGAAACGCGAGATATACGGTTGGTTCCAAAGATAGGTGCGGATCTACATAGATCTCAGGTTGAGTTCTGAGTTGGGAAGAATACGAGCGATAAGCTAACTTTCTTCATGGGAATTTTATCTTCCGGGTAGCCTTGTCGGGCAAGCTGCGGAATCTCGGTCAGAGGGTATCCGTTCATCCGGATAGCGCAACAAGCTTGCCTCTTCCAAAAACGCGTTCGTAAATGCTTGTATCCGGAATTTGAATGGACGAAAATCAGGCGACTCGTCTAAACGTTGCATCTTTTTGGCCATCAGGGTTTGGTGTATTGGTTCCCCTTTCGCGTCCGTGGCATCCACTGTAAACGCAATCAGCCCGTCGGACAAGTAACGTAGCTGAATACTTACAATTAGAGCAAACCTTATTCAAAAACTCGAAAAAGATGCGATCCACCTCTGCACGGTACTCCTGCGGCACCTCATTTGCGTGATTGGAAGCGGACAGATTCTCCATGGAATTTTGCGTCAGTATCGCACTCGAACGGCTGTTCTGGATGGCGATGGATCGTCCGTGGGCGGAAATTCTCGAGTTGTTCCCTGAAGATGACTCGGGACTCTGTGATTGCGACTGATCCCCGTTGTCCGAATCGGGTTCGCATTCCCCTTCTTGTGATGACGTGGGACTCTGTGCAACCACCTGTTTTGCAGCGGTTGTTGACAAGGATGGCTGGAGAAAATCAAGCGCTGCGGTCGTGGAAGGCACTTCGGGTAGGCCGAACGCAAATGGATTGTTGCTCGTAAGTGAACCAGATCGCGATACTCGCCCAATCGGTGGGCTGATACCTGCCCCTCCCACAGTGATTGGACGCGATTGAGACGATGTGGTAGTAAATGTTCCAGTTGACGAAAATGGTAATGGGGATAAACCTGTGCTCGTGCAGGGTATGGATTGAAAACTGATACCATTAGAGAGTGAGCTTGCCGAAAGCGAATGTTGATGAGTCCTTGGCGGTATTGGTGCGGTGCCATCTGACCACGATGATCGAACCGGGGGGAAACGGCCTGGATGCCCCACGGTTGCTGAAGTGGAAACAAAGTCGGCAGAGGTCGCGGATGCAGAGGTAGCTGGAATGGGGAAACCCATTCCTGACACGGACGGTGTCGTTGGTCGATGAGAATGCACGTTGAAAGCGGTCTGCTGTAAACCGGCGGAGCTCGTCGGACGTGATGCAGAATCGGTAACGTTGGTTGGCACGAACGTCGGTGGAAATGGCGGAGGTGCCGTAACGGGCTGAGGGATGATGTGAAGATGGTCGTCCTGGGGCTCTATTTTCAAAGCCTTGATGACCCGATCGCCAGCCATTGATGATGCGCAGCGTTTACGGGACAAATCGGAGGTATCTGATATGGTTGGTGTGTCCACAACAGTCAAGTCGGAGAGGGTTAAGGAAAACTGCATGGCGGCCTGTCCGGTGTCCTGCATTGAAGAGACGCCGGATGAAGGTCCGGATATCGAGGGGGCCGAAACAGCCGAGAAACTTTGTGGAGAGGATCTCCGAGAGACCGACGGAGGGTCGGTTATCTGGGTGGCAGCGATGAGTTCGGAAACGAGGGCGATGGTTTTCTTGAGTTCGTCGATTCTGGCGTTTGCCTCGAGACCTTGTCCGAGGGAACAGGCGGCGCTCGCGGACTGGGCTGTTTGCGCAATGCTGCGTGGCACAGCAACTGAGCGGAGGGGGATCACTATCTATGCAGTACTCACTTGTTGAGCATATCGCCGACGACCATGAGATGGGGGTCGGAGTTGTCTGGGGAGCCGTCTCTCGTGTCCATGCGGGGATCGACCAGGTCCGGGGGCGGGAAGATGAAGCCAGATTCCCGGCTCGAGTTGGGTGGGGGGCCAGCGGGAGGCGAAAAGGTCATGTCGGAGGCGGAGTTGACGAGGGTGGAGGAGGAGGAATCGACGGCGGAGAGGGGGATGGGGAGAGAGAGGGCGGAGAGGGCGGAGAGGGGGAAAGCGCCGAGTAAGGCGGGAGACTTTGATGAGGAAGGGAAGGCGGAGAGCTGATGAAAGTTGGATATGAAGCCGGGTGCGGGTGCGCGTACAGGAAGTGTGTCCATTAGATTGTGTTCGCAGTCGAGTTGGAGGGTAGAAAAGGAAGAGGCAGAGGGGTCATCGAGGATCGGGCTCGTGTCCATTTGCGAATTTGGATCTGAAAGCGACATTTCGTCTTTTTTAAAAAAAGAAAAAGAAAAAGACAGAGAGAGGAGAGAGAGAAACGGAAAATCGACGAGGACGAGGACGACTCAATTGGTCACATATAAATTCTGTCACAGGCACAAAATCAATGCATCAAAATCGAAAA
>JBBPMD010000422.1:0-24141 GCA_038090095.1 Zangia roseola
CGCGGCACTCCATATAGGAAAGAAAAGACCATGTATTGACATACAATTCATTTGCCTGTCATACAATTTTTGTCCGATTGAGCATTCATCATGAGGGGCTTGCCACGATGGGAACAAACTCGTGATGACAGGTCACCTGGGGATCTCAAACTCAAAAGCTAGACAAGCAGGAGCTGAATAGATTTGCAGGAACTCCAGCATGCGGTGCACCACTACTACGCGGTGTCCCCCCTTTCAAGCTTCAGCTCAACCGCTGGGCTGTCCTTGATAACCTCGTTGCATACTAGTAGGACTCCATGTAGGGACAGCGCTCCTTCATTGATGTTGATATCACTGACAGGCAATCGCATGCACGCGCTCAACCACCCACTTGGTTCAAAGTTTAGTCCACGGATGCGGCCTTGACTGAGTAGTGAGCGCTAGTGTGATCACCGGCCTCGCTCTCCGAGCCTCCGGCATCACGATGGTCCGTTCACTCGTGAGAGCTTGGAAATGGTCTCTCCTTTACATTCGGGCGGTATATAAACCCACACGTCTGCTTTCCGTGCTTTACAGCATCTTTAGACCCCCGCAACGTTTTTACCTTTCCCATGGCCTCCAAGTACTTCGCTTCATTGCTTGCGCTCATTATCAACGCACCATTCTCCCAGGCTCTTCCCGCGCTGTCCGGGATCAAATTTCGCTACCCTAACGAGCATACCTATTGGATGGGGGGTCCCCATCATGCTAGATGGTATGTCGACGCCTTACCGTATGACCCACTTGCTCGTATCGTCTTTCTTGCAGGAATGCCAACCCCGCATTCACTCAAAGCAATCTATATCTCGCCCATGTGGTCAACGGGATCTTTATTACTAGTACGTCTCTCACCTAGTCCACCCAACATCGTCATTAAACAATCGTAGTGTACCCGTTGGTTCAAAATGTAACGCTTGCGAATGAACGAGTTGGGTTCGACATCCCCACAGATACTAAACCCGGACTATACCGCCTTATTTGTGAGTCTATCAACCTATGCTGTTACCCTACCTGACTTGCTTTCCAAGTTGATGGAGGATTTTACTCCAGCCAGGAGTTTACCATGTTAGCCACTCCCTAATTCCGTATATGACCAGTCTAGTAATCAGCAGTCACAAATGGTTCTGGGCGGAGAGTCAGACAGGAACTTGCCTAACAGAGATACTATAGTATGGTGCTACATCCCTTGTGGCCATGTGTGTGCATTTGGGACGATCAAACCCGTTCTCATCACTTGGATGACGGAATGATCATCGACGATCTGAGATTACTTACCGTGAGACCAATATTATCGACGATAGAGGTGGGAACATCCCCTCGCTAGCGACACAAGTCTGCATTTGCCAAGCTACCCCAATATACGTCAGCTTTGCAAACGAACCCATCATACTTGGAGGTAAAATTCTAGGAATACGGCCAAGTTATACCCTCATAACTGTTAGGTTGACTCAAATGACGTCCCACGGTACGCGTCAAAATTGTACCGACGATATTTACGAATTCGAGCTACACGGGATCGCTTCTGGTCGCCAAGCCGGCTCATCTTCCTCCCACACCTCATCCACCATGAATCGCCTCCGCAAAGGCCCGAGCCTTCGTCAAGTCGTCATCTCGCATGCACCAGACTGGTGAGCATCTATACCAGTATGTGCATCCGACGGCGCTGACCTGCTTGGCATCATAAATTTTGAAGGTTTGTCACCTTCGCTTTGGGGTACGCAGTCTCGTTTGTTAGGTGCACAACGATGTTGTTGACGCTCTGCAGGTGGATCTTGTACTACATCAGCCACCAAGTCAGTGGGTTCAAGCGACAGTTTTCGCTCACCGATCTCTCGTGAGTCTCTTCGTTGGTTGATATCATCTTAGCTGACTTGCTGGCAGTTTGCAATACCCGTGAGTCAGGTCGCCGAACTGACTGTTTTGCGTTCATTTCATCTCTTTTTATGCTTCTAGCTATGCTGTCCATCAGCGTGTTAGTGTACGTCATATCATCGTCCCTGCATGGCGCATCCTTGACAAGGTCCCAGAACCAAGCACTCTTTCTCCTCAGCAGCATGCTTCCCCTGGGCACTCAAATCATCGTTAACTCGCTAGTCGCGCGGTCCTGGTGGGACCTCCACCACAGCTCTCTCGGTCGTGCGTTTCGCCTCTTCTCTGCTTGAGGTCTTCTTGACGTTTCTTTTCAGTGTTCTTGTCGCTAACTCTCACGGGCGCGATCACACAGCTCGTCAAGGTCACCGTCGCTCGCCCTCGCCCTGGTGAGTCTGCCGCGCTCAACTGAATCGCAACACCCGGGAACCAACTTCAATCCCAATACCTAGACCTCATCTCGCGTTGTCAACCTACGCCCGGATCTGAGGATCCACCATGGGGCATGTCGACGGCAGACATTTGCACACAGACGACCAAACACATCCTCGAGGACGGCTGGCGCAGCTTCCCCAGCGGTCATTCTAGTCGTGAGTCGGCTGCCGTCTGTCACTCACAGGCAAGCGACTAACGCCGACGTGCTCTTCACTCAAAGTGGCCTTTGCTGGACTCGGGTTCCTCACGTTTTACCTCGCTGGAAAGCTTCGCTTGTTTGACACTCGTGGACACGCTGTGAGCTATCCTTTCACTTATTGCATCTCATCTTGGAAAGATGATATATTGATCGCTGGTGTAGTATAAGGTGTGGTTGTTGCTCGTGCCTCTCGGCATTGCGTCCTGGATCGCACTCTCGCGTACCATGGACTATCGACGTGCGTTTTATATGATGTCGCCCGGACTCCCATGCTCATACTCGGGTTGGTGTTGGCAGACCATTGGGCGGACGTGCTCACTGGATCTGCACTCGGCCTCATCATTGCTTTCCTTTCATATCGGCAATATTATCCTGATCTTGCTTCCAAGATAGCCCACATCCCATTCACAACGCGCTTTGAACAACTGGTACATGATCTGGAAGAGGGGACAGTCATATTCGCGAATGGTGACGCCGACAATGAAGAAAACGTTGGGTTGATTGATGGAAACAGGACATCTCTGACCAATGTTCCTGAACAGACCAGATGATCGACGTAGGATAACCCCCATCATAATGTTCATATACCGTCAAGTTGACTCCAGAGCGGAGGACTACCTAACAACTGGCCCTCTAATAGTATCATCGTAATGGTGGCATGACACGCCCCATAACCTCACTCGTCCTTCGCCGCGCGTTTCGAATAGATCATGTCGGTAAATGGTCTGCAGGTCTATGTCAACAACTGTCCAAGGAAGGAGAAGGACAACCTTACCCCTCGAATTGCAAGGCAGTCATGTATGTGATGTATACAAACAGCGCGACCAACAAACCAGCTGGGCGTTCATACCTCCAGACCAAGTTTTAGGAGACAAGTGGGCCAGATCCAGAAAGTGAACTCACCACAAAGCGGTCGCAGCGAAACACAAGGAGGTTCCGACATACATTGGATTCCTCAACACATTGAAGGGAAATCCTTCCACGCGATGATCCATCAAGATCCCGAAATAATCTCCGAGGAACGTCCCGGTGATGCCCAACGCGTAGGCCGAGGTCAAGACAAAGACCTGGCCAATCGCAAACATGATGATGGGAACCGAAGTCGCGTAGGGCTCCGGGAGCAAAGCCACGCGGGGTTGGTCGACCAGTGCGCGTTGGAACCTATATGTAGGATGCGACCTGAGTGGGGCGCAGTTGAAAAAAAGAAAATACGTACAGGTGGTCGCGTAGAAGGCCAAAGGACGAGATCATGACTGCAAGAAAGTAGCATGCGTTGCGTGCGTTACCCCCAAAGACGCGGGTAAGCGTCTTGTGTCTATACTCTGCGCGTCCGGTGAGTCGTACCGTCTTAAGACAATCGATCTCGTACACACCATTGCGGGCGACAACGTTCCATGCGGTAGGGTTAAAAGCGATGGAAAAGAGTGAGATGTACAAGGATGGTGCGGCGATGTCGACGATGGAGAAAAACGCGTCCATGGTGTCTGTCAAGAAAAGCAAAGCAGGACTTGCTTAAATTGCTAGTGACATGTGTTTCCCACGAGGCCCATCGACCCTTGACGTCGCCAACAACCATTGGGTATGTATCCTGGAACATTCTTCCTACGTCGGGCAAGCAAGCGCCCTTGGAGAGCCATAATCTAAATGATACTTGACAATGTATTAACTTACCTATTTCTGATCGACCCACGGTGCTATTATAACGTGTGTATTTCTCCCTGGTCACTTTTTATTTCCAGCTAAACTAACGTCGAACTATTACCGTAGTGAGCAAGTCTTCCCAGACTACTGAGACCCCCAGTCGACCCCACGAAGGTCTGAAACTCAGCTGATGCTGTCTAGAGCTGTCTTTCCACACGCCCCAAGGCACATCGCGCACTAAATAGTCGCCTTCAACCACGAACGCCCACCTCTCTTGGTGCCTTGCATTCCTACACGTCAGAATGGACTTTGGACTCAAAGGCGTACATGTTCTCGTCACAGGTAAGGTACTCCTGATAGCTTGCCTGACACATCCGATCAAAGCAATCGATAGGTGCAAGCGGAGGGATCGGTCTCGAGACTGCCAGGCTCTTTTGCTGTAAGTCTATGCGATATCTGTACTTTTATGCCCCACTGAGTGGATCAATTGACTAGCCCTCGGCGCCGAGGTGACTGCTCACTATAACACGAAATACGGTCCTCTGGAGAGTCTCTCAAAAGCCTACTCCAACGTTCAAGCGGTTCAGGCCAATCTCACCGATGAGACGTCTGTCGCGAACATGTTTACCGCCATCGCACATGCTGGTCCAGTGCAGGTTCTCGTCGTGAACCATGGGATCTGGCCAACTGAAGACGTTGCGTTGGCGGACATGACTCTGCAGCGCTGGAACCACACTCTTTCGACTAACCTAACGTCATCGTTCTTGGTCTGCCGGGAATACCTGCAACGGTTGAGAAACGCGACTCCAGAACAAAAGGAGAAGGCGGCAATTGTGTTCATTGGAAGCACTGCTGGTAAATACGGCGAAGCAGGACATGTTGACTATGCGGTTACGAAGAGCGGTAGGCTTATATCAAAATCATGCCGAAACCGTCTCACTGTTGGGCTTTTTTCCAGCAATGATGTACGGCTTGACAATGTCGTTGAAGAACGAAATTGTAAAGATCGCGCCAAAGGGCAGAGTGAACACAATTGCTCCCGGTTGGGTGCGAACGCCAATGGCGGAGAGCGCTCTGGCAGATCCCAACGTAGTCTACCGTGCCCTTGCTACGTGAGTGACTATCCATCGAATTCTACTTAGCACTTCACCGAGGCCATCCTCACAGGACACCCCTCAAGAAGGTGGCAACACCTCAGGACATCGCGAATCAGATCGTGGTCTTGTCTTCATCGATTTTATCCGGACATGTTACGGGTCAGGTAGTGATGGTCGATGGTGGGATGGAAGGAAGGCTGTTGAACAAACCAGAGGACATTTAAACATGCAACAGGAGTTGGTGTACAGTAGTGGTGAACCCCAATGTATGGTTAGGGTCCGAGTGGCTGACAAATGCAGCACCCTGGGGCAGAGTGGCATTCGCGTTCTTTGTTTACACCTTGTACACCCCAGTACTATAACACTCCCGTATATATATATATATATCTCAATCATGGTACGTTTTTCTCTTTCATGACGTCCTGATTCAAATGAATAACCGGATACCAAGTCGACGAATTGTAGAAGACGCCTCATTCGCGACTTTAAACGATTGTCGAGTGACCCGCCCAGTGGTATCTCGGGAAGCCCATGTCCTGATAACATCATGGTATGGAACGCCGTCATATTCGGTCCAGGCAAGCTTTTGCCCCACCCCTCTCATCGCACTGGTTAACACCCTTGTCCGGTTCCCATCGTGATCGCGAAAAAATAGCTGATACCCCCTTTGAAGACGGCACGTTCAAGCTTCTCCTCACATTTGACGAATCCTATCCCAACAAGCCCCCAACCGTGAAATTCCTCTCGCGCATGTTCCACCCTAACGTGTATGCTAATGGCGAACTCTGTCTCGACATTCTTCAAAACCGGTGGTCGCCGACATATGATGTTGCTGCGATCTTGACGTCGATACAGAGTTTACTGCACGATCCGAATCCAAACAGTCCTGCGAACGCGGAGGCGGCGCAGTTGTATAGGGAGAATATGAAGGAGTATGTGAGGCGTGTCAAGGCGACGGTTGAGGATAGCTGGCTAGACCCCGAGGAACGCCAAAAGATGCAGGTTGATGTGGAGGAGAGTGGTCCGGCTTGACACGAGTGGTCTGGTGCTTCGTTGGGCAGGATAGATCGCGGATCAGGCTCACTCTCCTTATGGACTTGGCGCTTACCGGTGTACTCGTTCCTTTTCCTCCTTTTTTTCTCCCCTTGAACATTGTAGTAATTTTAGCTTCTTTGCTCCTCGTGAGTGCTCAGTCCGTCAGGAGCACAGTTAGTACGTCTTGTTCATATTCTACCCGAGCTGATCTCGAGTGATCAAGTGTAATCCAGAATTCACTAGCCATCCTACGGTTGTGATCAATCGATGGATGCGGCTTGTTCTGCGGTTGCGTCAACCATTATCATTTATATGAGTTGGAGACGGAACAGTCAGGCACCAGCAGGCTTCCGTATGCGTTTCCTCGTCTTAGTGGATTGCAGCCGGCGTAACTTCCCTCTGGGGTCGATATGCAAATCGCGGCCCATCCATCAGATCTAGAAGTGCTATTAACGCATTTTCAATTACATATCCCCCGCCTGAACGCGGAGTACAGTCCTTAAGCACGGCCGCTCCGTGTACTAGTGGACCCTCTTAACAGCGTGGTCAGGTGTGTTTCTCCACAAGGCTGGCATAGTCCACCAGATACTAGTATCTGGACGGTAGCGCATTGACAGCCTGGCTAAGGTCCCTTCCCATTCTTCTTCGAAAGGTATTCACTAGCGGACCCGGGACTTAATTTATTCTCAACTCGTGTCTCCGGCCCTGGATCCGGTGACCGTCCATTCCTGCAGATGCTTTATCAAGTGGATTCAATTATTGGGTTTATACTGTATGTCACTAACTTCATATAATCTTTTCTGAGACAGCGTATCCAGTGCGCAGGGAATACCCAACAGGGGACCGTAAACTACTGACAGTAGCGTGGACAAATGAAATACCAAGAGGACCTTATCAAAAGGACCACAAAGGATTATTAGCAACCTTTGTTAACCGACAGAACGGATTCCAGCAGTAACGTGCAACGATGCATGATAATGACATCGGCAAATCCATGGGGTCTTAGAAGAGTGCTTCAACTGAGGTGGGTGCCGACACTCGCTCTTGGACGTTCTTTCTTGGCAACCTTTCCCAGGCGACGTGTATGGGCTGACATTCGTCTGTCATTGTCTCCTGTGACGCCACTTTGTTCCTTGGCAACGCTTCCTTGGTGATCTGCGCAAGTGAGTACTTTCTTGACGAACCTAGAGACGAAAAAAAGTGATTAGTCAAGCCAGACTCTTCACATAGGGAATCACTCACATTTTTTTCGACTGGTTCAGCTTTTAGTTATGGTGCATTCTTCAGTGGAGTAAGTACTAGTTTGGCGCACACAGTTTGTGTATATCTGTGTATTTGAGAAGCAACTTTATAGTATTATAACTGCCAAAACCCTCCCCCACTACGTGGGAGTCGGGGATGCGACCGACGCCGCACACGTCTGTCCTCCCCTTACCTTGCTATCCTTCCTGGTCACTACTAATACCGAGGTTGCTGGAGCCCCCAGCGAAACCTGACGTGTCTCACATCACGACTCACTCGAGCTTAGCTCCAGCTTAATCTTATGGTCAGCTTGATGTCATGTCAGCCATAGCAAAGCAGATGACCCCTTTTCTAATGCATGCACTGGGTAAGGTCGCGTGGAAAGATGAAACAGAACTTCCTGCGACGACATGGAGACGAGTCAGACGTTCGTCACCGATCACGAGGACAAACGCTAAAGCGCACGTGAGGTAGATGAACTGTGCTCGATATCACCACCTACGTGGCCTTGACTGAGTAACGAGCGCTAGTGAGTACTATATAATACGCTCAATTTCACTTTTCAATCCCATTCAACCTCACAATTTTCACCATGATCTCCAAGTATTTCGTTTCCTTCCTGGTATTGGCAGCCACTGCGTCACTTTCGCATGCTGCTGTCGCAAGGGCCGTGGCCGATGTTATTATTGACTACCCCCACGACGGGGTTGTATGGAAACGTGGGGAGCAACATACCGTTCGATGGTAAGAGGAGACGATATTGTACGATCCGCATTCTCATATTACCTTCTCGCAGGCATGGACACCCTGGCTCCGACATAACCCAGAGTGATTTACATATCGGCTATTTCCGAGTCGACGGGGCGGGGAGCGGTGTGTTGGGTATATTTTTCAACCTGTTCACCGAATATCGCCATTGAGCAAACTGCTAGATACTCCGGTGGCTAGAAATGTTCCACTTAGCGATGGGCACGTTCAGATCACTGTCCCCGAAGTTCCCAACCCCGGCCATTACCAAGTTTTCTGTGAGTTCCTGCACCCGCATCGTTAAATTACCTGACTTTCTTCCAGTCACTGGCGGCGGCGGTTTCTACAGCCAGACATTCACCATCGTTTGAGGGTGCATCGGCGATATTCGCGACTTGCGCACCTAATCAGCAGGCGCAGATGGTTTTTCGCAGAGACGGACTGTGTTCATAGCTTGCCTAACAGATTGCCTGTAGTATGGTGTTGGGTCGAGTGCAAATCTTCTTTTGATCTTGTGCATTTGGCTATCAAACCCGCCGCCGTGACTGTAACCTTCATCACCGGCTCGAACCTATGTTGTGCTGATCGACGGTCATACCCCTGGAAATTGTCGTGCCCTGTTCTCTACGAAGTCATATTACAATCAAGTCACTCGACAATTCGCACTCTTTGAAGTACTGCAATCGACAGTCTGAGTGCGGATCTCCGAGTCCCTACCTTAACTCGCTAACATCTTAATCATCACATCAGGTCCTTCAGTAGCATGTAGCCAATTCCAGTGTGTTTTCAAGTTGCGTCACTCGACCGCTGAAATTGAAACCTTGTGGTGTGATGCCCCTTGGACATGCAACTTGAACTTTCTCATCCAATGGCTAGTAAAGCCGAGTATTGTATCGACCCAGACCTTCAATTTGAGTACTGGTGGCCAAAGCTTGAGCAGACACGAATGGAGAGAACCGAGTTCCAAGTATGCTCACCAACTGTATTACAGAAATTGGTCATCAATCAGGAATATTATTCCTGATACAACATATGGGTCAATGACACCAAAAGTCCCTATGGGTTATGGGTTATGGGTTACTACGGACCATGGTCATGAAATCACCACAAATGAACTCGGGAAATCCAAAAATGTATGGGTTCATGTAAGAGGGTACGGGTTATACCTGGCATGGGTTATAAGAGGTTTGACTGTATATCAAACTGTGATAAAGGCAACATAACACTGGGGTCCAGGTTTACCCAGCTGCTCAGAGGGCAGCCCTGTTTCGCATACGAATCACTGGGCGGACCCGGCCTGGGGAATTCACCCCCGTATCTCCGGCCCTGGATCCGGTGACCGCACATTCCTGCCGGTGCTTTATCAAGTGGATTCAATTATTGGGTCTATATTGTATGTGACTAGTTTCATATATGTAGTCTAATCTCTTCTCAGCGTATCCAGTGCGCAGGGAATACCCAACAGGGGGGCCGTAAAATACTGTAGCGTGGACAAATAAAATACCAAGAGGGCCTTATCAAAAGGACCACAAAGGATTATTAGCAACCTGTGTTGACTGACAGAACGGATTCTAGCAGTAATGTGCGACGATGCATGATAATAACATCGGGAAATCCATGGGGTCTAGAGTGCTTCAGCTGAGGTGGGTGCCGACGCTCGCTCTTGGACGTTCTTTCTTGGCAACCTTTCCCGGGCGACGCGTATGGACTTACATTCGTCGGCCATCGTCTCCTGTGTCACCACTTTTTTCCTTGGCAATACTTCCTTGGTGATTTGTGCGAGTGGGTCTGCCGCCATCTCGACCTCCGGGGTCGGGTCCGCCTTTTTCATTCGTGGCAATCTCTCCCGGGATATGGGCGAACGCTGGGCCTGGTTGATTTTGGCAGTATCTTCAAGAGGCTGCCCGCAACCAGCGCTTGGTGTTTGTGCCATCATCGGCGGCTCACCGTCCGACAGAGTAGCCACAGTGTGATCCTGGTCCTCGGTGGGGGCCAAAAGGGGGCGGCTGGCCTCGTCCTTGTGGCTGGACAAGCCTTGAGAGTCTGAAGCATTCCCTTGGGTCGCCTGCGAATGCCGTCCACTGCTTGCCCCTTGTGAGTCTACCCGTTTTCGCTCGTCCATGTCTTTCCCCAAAGGCAGTGTGATAGGGCGGACAACATGCATCTGGATCGTCTGTGCTTCAGCCCTAGGGATCTTCCGTACGGATCGGTCACTCACTTTGGCGGCGACCTCCTGACCTGCAGGATAACTCTGCTCGTCCATCCTCTCGCCACTTCCTTTGATACCATTGGACGGGACGGTCGATGCTACTTTATCGGCTTGTACGGGATCGACTTCAAGTAGCGCTTGTTGTACCAACGAGACCTGGTGAGCGACAGGAATCTGCATGTCCGGTTTCACAGGGGGCACGTGGTTGGGCTGGTTGGACGACTTTAGCTCCACCAACTCCAGGCATGGCGAAGGTGGAATTCAGAACGCTTACCTGTGCCACCGTCTGGTAAGGAACAGGTAGATAGTTTGTCCCAAGGTCGGGAGTAGATGGAACTCTGCGAGGGAGCGTGACTTGGTTGGTCACACCGTTTATGGCACTGACACTCCCGTTTGACACCGTGCGACTGGACGACTCGCTCACAGGGGCATATGATGGACCCCAGTGTGACCCGTCCGACCACTGTGATACGTCCGAAGGGTCGTTGACGAAGACCTTGATGCGACTCGACGTGCCCATTCCATTCCAGCTGCTTTGAGCGCGACCCACGGGAACCTCCACAAGGACTTCCTCTCGCTCGCTACCTTCAGGATTGCATCTACAAAAGAACAAGGCTCTCAAGCATGCATGCAAGAAGTTGGCGATCCCGGTCAGCATGACAATGTGCTCGCAGAGCTGCAAGACAAAGAGCGGAGTCAAGTTGGGGCAGTAGGGTTGGATGGTCGTGGAAGGAATGCGAGGGGATTTTAGGGGCCCAACGGCAAGGCATGTTGAAAAGGGGAGGCGGGGAGTCATTGCATTGCTGCGGTGAGTGCGGTGAGGCTGCGGCGTTTACTTGAATGACACCCGCGGACGTGCGATGCTTCCAGACTCCTTATCCATCTTCCTCGGGCCCTGACCCTTGTCTAAATGGCGGTGTTTCGCCTCGAACAGCCAAGTTGTGGGGTAAGAGCCGGCCACCGAGGGACCCTGACTAGATGCAAGCAAGGCCACTGCGCCAGCATTCATCAATGAGTATATGTAGTCGTTTGTACGGTGATATTGACCGGACTAGACCGCATTCAGTCGAAAAAAATCTCTCTGGGTCCGGTTCCACTTAAAGTTGATCTAGTTGACCGGAGATGGGTCCTCGCTGAGCGCCGTCCTGAAAAAAATGACACCGTGAGTTCATTCAGTGATGATTATTTCACGACGCAAGGACTTACGATAGCGACCTGACATAGGGTTCATGGCAGATGAGAAAGAGTTACATACATATACATAATCCGTGCGCCAGCGTGATACTGAACGCAAGCCCATACGGGTCTCTGATCGCTCCGGTGCACGTTTCAATCACGAACGAAATGCATGCAAGGATGGTGGGCGAGAAAGAAAGTCGTAAGTACGCCTCCGCTGCGGCTCCATTCCCACGGAATTGCCATGCGTTGGTGTTGCAACACATAAAAGGACTAGTCCGCGTCGGCGGACATTGCCAGTGACTGAGTGGTTTCATTGCGACTGAGAACAGCTTCTGCGCGGGATCAACCGAGACTGAAGCCTTGCCAATGATAAGAAGAATGTGGAACTTACCAGAAGGGGGATGTGACATTTTTTGCCGAGTCGCGATGACATGCGTTTTGCAAATGCTTCCATGGACGGGTACCGGTCATATGCTTAATCCCCTGGGCCAGGTAGGTCCAGGCACATTGGCCAATAAGCAATAGACGTGGACATAATACTTATGCAGCCATCAGCTCCAATCGAGTAGTTCCACCACGGTTATTTATGACGAACCCTGCAAAGATAACAAACTATTAAACGTGACGCATGGGTTGAGTAACTGATCAAACAAGTGCGGTCCCCGCCCTACCCTAAAAGTTACATGGAACTTCAGTCGGCCACGTCCGTGACGTCGCTCGACTGTCATTGAGAGATAATGACAGTAACGTGCATCAGCAAGCAAACCGAACATACCTCCGTGGCCGTACTACACGAACACTTCTCACCGGCGGCTTTTGACCTGACGGGCCCTCTGCTCGGTCCCGCATGATCCGCAACACACGTGGGCTCAAGACCCTGATTTGCGGATTCAAGGACGCCAACATATCAGCTTCGGTGCAACAATTTTCTTCAGTCGTCCTGGAAAATATTGGGGAAGAAGGAACACGTTAAGTAATCGATATTTCATTACCGAAATACATAAATTAAGGAGAAAGAAGCTCTTGAAAAATCCTGCGTGGATGTCACTGCGTTGGTTGATTGACATTGATGCGACCGAAGCCCCTCCTCTTGCTGGCAGTGCGTAGATATCTGGAGCCCTCAGCGAAAACTGACGTCTCACATCGCGACTCACTCGAGGCTCCGGCTCAATCTTAAGGTCAGCCCGATGTCATGTCAGCCACAGCAAACTAGATGACCCTTTACTGGTGCATACACTAAGTAAAGTCGCGTGGAAAGATGAAACAGAACTTTCTGCGACAATATGGAAACGCGTCTGACCACAGAACGTTCGTCAACGGTCACGAGGACAAAAACGCAAAGGCGCGCTTGAGGTAGACGAATTGTGTTCGATATCACCACCTACGCGGCCTTGATTGAGTAGCGAGCGCCAGTGAGTACTATATAATACGCTCAATTTCACTTTTCAATCCCATTCAACCTCACAATTTTCACCATGATCTCCAAGTATTTCGTTTCCTTTCTGGTATTGGCAGCTACTGCGTCACTTTCGCATGCTGCTGTCGCAAGGACCGTGGCCGACGCCGTCATTGACTACCCCCACAGCGGGGTTGTATGGGCGGCGAAGGAGAAACATCATGTTCGGTGGTAAGAGGGGACGTTGCTGTACGACCCACATTTTCATATTACCTTCTCACAGGCGTGGACACCCTGGCTCCGACATAACCCAGAGCGATTTATATATCGGCTGTTTTAACGAGGCGCGGAACGGTGTGTTGGGTATGTTTTTCAACCTGTTCACCGAATATCGTCATTGAGCAAACTGCTAGATGCTCTGCTGGCTAAAAATGTTCCGCTTGGCGACCAGAGCGTTGAGATCACTGTCCCCGAAGGTATCAAACCCGGCCATTATCAAGTTTTCTGTGAGTTCCTGCACCCGCATCGTTAAATTACCTGACTTTCTTCCAGTTACTGCCAGCGGTGGTTTCTACAGCCAGACATTCACCGTCGTTTGAGGGTGCATCAGCGATATTCGCCACTTGCGCATCTAATAAGCAGACGGAGATGGTTTTTCGCAAAGATGAACTGTATTCTGAGAATAGCTTGCCTAACAGATTGCCTGTATTATTGTGTTGGGTCGAGTGCAAATCTTCTTTTGACCTTGTGCATTTGACTATCAAACCCGCCGTGACTGTAATCTTCATCACCGGCTCGAACCTACGCTGTGCTGATCGACTGTCATACCCCTGGAAATTGTCGTGCCCTGTTCTCTGACCAAGTCATACCACAATCAAGTCATTCGACAATTCGCTCTCTTTGGAGTACTGCAATCGACAGTCAGAGAGCGGATCTCCGAGTCCCTATCACGATTGAACGTAACCTTAACATCTTAATCATCATATCAGTAGCGCGTAGCCAATTCCGGTGTATTTTGTGTCACTCGACAGCCGAAATTGAAACCTCGTGGTGTGATGCCTCTGTTTCCAACCTTGGACGTGCGACTTTCTCATCCAACAGCGAGTAAAGCCGATTATCGTATCGACTCGGACCTTCAAGCTGAGCACTGGTGGCCAAAGCTTGAGCAGACACGAATTCCTGCTTTTTGGAGAGAACCGAGATTCCAAGTACGCTCACCATTCCTTTCGTACGCTGGGGTCACATCGATGCAGCATGGTACTTCGCGGCGATGTGCCCGGCGGCCCGCCGTTGCAACTCCTCCGATCACCATCATCCGCTGTCACCACGCAAGGTAGGGTATACACTTGATAGGTTCGCCAGAGGGCCTTAGCAGCCTATTGACTCACCGAGCAAATCGCACGCACAATCACTGGCATCTCTCTCATCCGAATCCGGGATGGACGACCAATGCCCGAGTACGAGCTTCGAGCATCCATCGGATAAACCACTGGTGATTGCCTTGGGGCGAGAGTCAGGGACGCGCCTGTCCTCAAGGCGCAGATTCTGCGTTGGTCAGCTCCTGAAATTGAAACCTCACGGACCAACGCCGTTGCAGGGTGCGCCTGCCCCAAGTCCCCTCATCCGACTGCATGGAAAAACGCTGCATTGCGCTACGGCTGGTCACTGCGCGCTGGGTTCCCTCCTCAGTCTCGGCGCCCGAAGCCAATGGCACAGGCCAACGTGATCCTCGTCGGCCGGTACCGGTGCCACGATCGGCTGCGCATTCGACACGAGTCGAACAGCGTGTGGACGGAATGTTCAAACATGGATGCGGCGTACCCGGTCTATTGCACATGAGCCATCCAGGCACAGGCACGCTGGACAATGTTCAAAATTAACATGACAACGTCGGACCGGTTCGAAGGAGAGTACACATGCACATTTTGAATTATGAGGCTGACCAAGATGCCTCCCAATCGCCGGAAAACGACATCCACCGACGAAGAAAGAGAAAGAGAAAGTAACTTAGTTGTACAAAAGTAAGTATACTGTGTAGTGGTACTATTACTGTGCAACATACATGTCGTCAAATCGTCACCTGTCCTCCGTGTATGTGTGCGCGCGTAAAAAGTATACGAGCATGGGCGGGCTAGAGGAAAATGGGACAGGGAAGATATAGGATTGCATTACAAGGGGCCTTTTTTCCCCCCGCACTGGCATGCACTGCCAGCTCCACCTAACAACGGAGACTCGTAAACGCGTAACGTGTTCGAGTTAGAGAAGGACAAATGCAGCGCTGGCGATGCTGAACACGACACCCGCGACAATACTCGACCGAGCGCCCCCTAGCCTACATGTCCCACCCGTGCTGCTCGTTGCCGTGGGTGTTGTTGATGTGGTCGCGGTGGACTGCGTTGTGAGACCCGAGGCCGTGCCGGAGCTGTCCGTCGCGTACGAACTGGTGGGCATACTGAAATGGGACGTGTAGGGCGTGATGGCGGTGGATTCTGAGGAGATGAGAGAGGAGAGGGCAGACACGACGGATGGGTTGGCGGTGGTGTCAAAGGAGATGGTGCTGAACGGGAGGCCGCTTGTGCTGGGCAAACAGCGAGGTTTGAACGTGTGATATGTGATCGATTGGGTGGTACTTACGCGGGTATGCCGGTGGGTGTGAGGACGTCGATATTGAGGGGGGATGCGGCGACGTGGCCGACGGCGGCGACGAGGACGATGAGGAAGAGGGCGGTCAAGCCGAAAAACATGGCCAGTTGGGAAGTGAGGTGGTGGCGAGTAGAGATCTCATAGGTGAGGTAAAGACATAAATTTATAAACTCGGAAGAGTCCAACTGCTGCGGAGTCTCCAGTGGTCGGGAATAAATTAAGTAAGGTGGGCAGATCCAATTTACAACAACCATGCTATACTTGGCTCCTCCTCGTGTATCTTTGCGCGCAATCCGCAGCAATATTGAATTGTCAATGGAACACCTCGGAACGCCACACAAGATTGCGCTACGCCTCTTTGGCATCAAAGTTTTATTCTCAACAAGGCAGATAACTTTGATAACAGTCTGCTCTGCTGATCTACCTCGCTAGCATCCCCATCGTTGCTTGCTGGCACCCCAAGAGCGGCTGCATACCTTTTTTTGTATTCCCCGGGCATCTCAACGTTGGTGCCATTCCGCCACATCCCCTTTTTCGCCGCCCTAGACAACCAATAAACGGTCTTGTACGGAGGCAAAGCGGAGATCGACAACTGCACCTTGCTTCTTCTTCCACACGCAGAAATACTTCCCGTCCCCAGGGACCATGCTCTGCACCGCTGTTTTCATACGTGGTAGCCATGCCGGCCCGGAGCATTTCCAGAGCGAGTGGACTACCAGAGTACTTGCAAAGGACCAATGGCAAATACGGCCGGGGAATAAGTGGTACCCCGACCTAGACGGGAATCGTTAACAGACATCTGCAGAGAGGGAGGCCAACACACAACACGACCATACTGATCCTTTCGGATGAACCGGCAGTACAATGTTTTCCCTTGGATGCGCTTCCTCAGCCACGCCAAACTCTCCTCTGCGTGAGGTTGTCCAGGACGTCCATAATGAGCGCCCTGCAACAAAAGGGAATAACGCCTCTGATGGCCGGAGCATTAAAATGATCCGTACCTCCGGCGCGTCCACCCCAGCTATCCGAATGTGTATCGTCTGGTCTTTCAAACCTGTCACACGGATCACCGCAGCAATGGCATCAGTCATCAATACTGATATGCACCGGGAGATAAGTCATATCCCACCTTTCCGCCTCACCGGTACGCGCCTGATCTTGAGCGGCCATCTCCAACCAAATCCCGGCGTGTGATACAACCGAAAGTCGTCTGCGTCCCCTACGCTGTGTGAATGCCAACGGGCATTTCATTGACCGACGACGACGACTCAGCTTTAATCCAGAAACCGGGGAGCGCTCTTACCTGGTAACTACACCGCGTACCCATCGTCTTCGCGCGAATTCGTTAGGAGTGACCCATTCGGCGGTTCGAAGACGCATGCCCCAGCGACGCCATGCAAGGATAGCCCCGGCGCCGGATACGGTCCCGAACGTGAACGCGAGAAGGGTGGTGGCGATTGGTGCTTCACTGTAACATGTCTTTAGTCGTGTCCATGGTGAGCTGGAACCAGGTGTAGTGTCCGGGGTATTGATCGAGCGTGATGGTTTCGACGATGTAGTTGCATCTGCGTTGTCTTTGCGAGGGAACCACGACGAGGGCATCGTCAAACGGAAGAACCCATAGAAAAGGCAACTCCCAAACGAACGGGTCCACTCGGACCGCGGGCCGGCACGGATCCGAGACGTATTCAACCCCGTTCGGATCCAGGAATTCTGCTAGCAACGACGGAGACCGGGTACGTTAGATACCTTGCTCGCGAGGCTCGCAACAATGCTTTGACGAATATCTTCATGATCATGTCAAGGTTGGACAAGGCACACAAGCTGTGGTGGTTTTGGAGGCGAGCGCGCGCTTTATCGTTCGGACCCTTTGTTTGAACCCTCAGGTGTTTCAGGGTCAACATGTCAGGACACCCCGGGCCCTTCTCCTGAACGCGGGACTATGTATGTAAAATTCACAAGACAGCGCATCCCTGATTATGATCATCCGTAAGTCACGGAACCAGGTTTGCCGCTTGTCCTGCTGCTGAACAGCCTGAGTATACGCTTTTCACTCTCGTTCTCGTTCACCTTTAGTCACTTCTTGTCATGGCGTTGGATTACGAGGCAACTGACCCATTGGCCATCGTAACCGCCCCACCCCCTAATGAGACCCCCCTAGAGAAAGCTGCGAGGCAAAAACGCGAAGCCGAAGCCGAGAGGATCAATGACCAGATCGATGGCCAACTCTACGCAGAGAAAGTAACCCTTGAGAGACAGAAGCAAATGATCAAGGTTCTACTCGTTGGGCAAGATGGCGACAGTGGTGAGTCTTCACTGGCAGCTCAGTATATCCCACATCCCCTTTGCCAGCGTCGGCTGACGGTCTTGTTATTCGGGTTAACAGGGAAGGCTGCCTTCCTCAGGGGTCAGTGATACGTGTCGATCCGGATCGTTTACGAGTGCTAATAGCCGGTCAGATTTGTTACTGCGGTTCGCAAGGGACGAGTGGATCCGCAAACGGGACTCTTGGAAGATTGTCCTATTGCTCAAGCTCGTACAATCCGCGAATACAATCCTCGAGGCACTGCGGGCTGCATTGGGCGACGAAGGGGATGATGCCCTTTCTTTCACGGACAATCATCGCCAACTCCAGCTTCACCTTCATCCCCTTTGCGATGTTGAGAGGCGCTTACGACTGCTCCGTGCGGAAGCAGAGGACGTCATGCGGTTGCCTCTTAATATGTCACTCTCACCCAACATGCCCTTGGAATTCTATGGTCAATCTTGCGGCTGGCGCAGGAGTCTGCAAGCATATGATACGAGCGGCTCAGAAGGGGGAGAAAGTTCCCGCAGCCTGCCAAAGCACGAGAGCGTGAGCTGTCAAGACGCCATTGAAATACTCTGGAACTGCAAAGACAACATACGAGCGCTATGGACAGACCCTATCGTACGGGAAATGTTGCAAAGATCCAGGATTCGTATAGATGGTGTTGCCACTTTGTTCGTCTATCTTTGTTTCCCTTCGAGACGCTCTTGACATCTACGTGACGAATAGTTGTCTGGATAACTCGGAGCGCTTGGCCGCTCGTGATTACGAACCGACTGACGATGATATCATCTACGCGTCTTTACGCTCACCCGGTGTTCGTGAGTATGTGCTCGATAGAGGTAACGTGTCTTGCCCCCCTTCTCTCCCACATTAAAATAAAGCTTTTTTTCAAGCTGGGGGCCTACGTGGAAATTTTATGATCTGGGTGGTTCGCAAACGCGGGTACACTTTTGTTCTTCTACGTTGTCCACTCTGTCATGACGATAATGAACAATCTTCCAGCGTCACGCGTGGCTACCGTACTTTGATCAAGTGGATGCGATCGTCTTCCTGGTTCCTATATCAAGCTTCGATGAGCAACTGCAAGACTCGGAAGACCCGAAGGTGAACCGACTCGAAGACGCGTTTATACGGTGGAAAGCCATTTGCTCGTCTGAACTGCTCAGTCAGGCGCACCCTATACTCCTCCTTCACGACATCGATGTCTTGGCGAACAAGATCGCGAGTGGGGTTATGATTAAGCATTACATACCCTCATATGAAGATCGGCCCAACGATACGTGCTCTATCGTCAAATGTACGTGCCCGGCCGCCAACAGCCTCCGATGGGAACTAATCACTCGTTCTACAGTCCTCTGTCAGAAACTCAAGGACATAGTTCGCTACAGCTCCCCGGAACACAGCTGTGTCACATTCGTTCCGTGTCGACCATCATTGAGTAGTCTCTTACATTTCCTGACCAGTTTCGTTGATACCTTCCCATCATATGCAGGACGTGCAGACGGTGATGATGGGTATCATGAAAGCTGGTACGCGTCCTTATCGCGGTTTCCTTCGGTGTGTTTGATATTGGTTAGTAGTAGAAAACGGGATCGTGCGGAGACATCTTTCAATCGGGCCATTACTATAGCGCACTAAGGCGCGACTTCATTCTCGTTCTTTATATACAGTGGTGATCGGCGTGTGCGGACATATGTACCCTACAGTCGATTATTCAGACTCACCCTCGAGCTGTGCAGGACCTTGGCAACCAGTTAAATGCGGTGACCAGGAATATTGTGACATGGATGACAGAAACACAAGACGATAATACAACCCACGTTCCAAAATCAAGAAACCGATGACTATGAAGGAACCCCCATAATTATCTAATCCGACTTTTTGTTCGACACTTGTCCGGTGGCTTCATTGTACTTGGTGGCAAGACGATCATATTCTTCGGCATTTTGTGCGGCCTGTTTCTTCACGATCTCTGTGAAGACCTCTTGAGTAAGATGTGTATGGAATCGGAGAGACACAAACCGAGATCATGGTTCTTGGCCTCGCTTTCGACGAGTTTCTTCTTGAGTTGCTCGATTTGCTTCGACTGATCTCCGGATGCAATGTTATTCTTGGACGCAGTCGCAGTCTAGCCATTCGGGACTCTCAGATGAGATGGTAAAGAAACTAACTGAGATACTTGCCGCTTTCTTCAGCTTGGCATACTCTTCCTGCGTTTGAATGAGGTCGAGAACGATCGAGAACGTGCGTGTCAAAACCAGAGAGAGGAACAAACAGAATCCAGTGAGATACATGTTGCGCTGTGCACTAAGCGAGGTCGTCAATCAACGCCTAAACACGGGACAGCAACGACTTACTAGAATTTGCGCGCGGAGATGTTAGATTCGGTACGAACGTCATGAACCGTGTGGTCTGCACGGGCGGATTCCAACTCGGCGGTGACACGGAACATGCGCTGAAGAGCATCCAAAAAGAGAATGCCCACAAATCTAGACAACACGTGGTGAAGTAAATGAAGAATAAAGGGCAGAATAGCGTACATGAACGATATCTTGAGACCATAAGCGACCTTGGCGACGATGGGGCTCTCTGAGAGGAAGCGAAAGAGACGCTTGCGGATGGCATATGGCAGCGGAAACACGAGGATGCAGAAAGTAATCATCTGGGGATACTATGAGCATACGGAATCAAGCGGGAAATGGGACCTACTTCTGCTGCAAGGAGCATAAACGTGAGTGAGTAGCTAAATACTAGCGTTAGCTAGCAAGTCGTCTAGGATTACTACTGGACATACTAGATGGTCATGGTAGTGAACTAATGAACGTGGTGTGCTCGAGAATTTGACGTCACGTACGCGATTATATAAGCCATTCACACCTACGACGCGTCAGTGTCTGATCTTGAGAGCGCGCAGCCATGACTCCGTTGCTAGTCCACATCAAGCACGCTGGGAAGATCCACGACGTCCAGCTTGACCCAGATCTATCACCAGCAGCGTTCAAGGATGCCATATATCAGCTCACAGGCGTACCGCCCGACAGAATGAAGGTCATGATCAAAGGCGGGATGCTCAAGGTCGGGCCTCCCTGATCTGTCTCGAAATTCGTCTGACACGCCGCCGGTCATTTTTTAGGACGATACCGACTGGAAAAAGGTCGCGCCAAAGGCGGTGGGTGCTCACGACATCCATATATGCGTTTACGCGTGGCGAGCGCACTGACGATCTAGGGACAAACATTTACCGTCATCGGCGCAGCGGGTGAACTGCCAAAGCCTCCAGAAAAACCGGTTGTGTTCCTCGAAGGTGTGATCAAACCGTGTTCGTAGTTGGTCATCTAATCGGGCTATATGCGCACCAGATATGGATGAGTCGCAAATGGCAGAAGCGGTAATGCACCGACCCCCTTGATGATGTCAATTTGCTGATCCCTTCATAGCTCTCACTCCCCGTTGGCATAAAAAAGTAAGTGTTGTTGTGTCTCCACGTTCTCCTCGATAATGACGGCTACTAGTCTTGGGAATACGTGTTACATGAATTCCACGGTGCAGGCTATGCGGGCGATACCAGAGCTCCAAATTGCCCTGAGCACGCAAGTCGTTTTGTAGCGTTCTTTTTTTCGTCGTACCTAATCTCTCTCTTGCAGATCGGCTCCCTTGGATGTCCTGCCAAGAGCTCTACGTGACCTATTCTCCACCATGTCCCGCACCACTGAAAGCGTCATCCCGAACACATTTTTGACTGCCCTCAGGCGTGCCATCCCTCAGTTCAACGAGTTGGATAGGTCAAAGGGAAGTTCATTGGTGGGCTATGCCCAACAAGGTAATATCGCTGTTCAGCCGATCGTTCATGGTGATGTTTATTTTCGTTTCAGACGCGGAAGAGTGTTGGATTCAGATGACCAATGCACTCAAAGAGGTCCCCGGGATCGACGCGTCAGGTGCATCGGTTTCAAGCAAGAAATTTGTCGATCAGTTCCTGATGGGCGAGATACACCGAGAGCAAGTTTCGCTTAATCCCCACCCGCATATGTTGACCGCTAACCATGAATTCAGACTTAAAAATGATGAAGCTCCAGAGGAACCGTCCACGGTCACGACGGAGCGTGTACTTAAGATCGAGTGCAACATTACCATCTCGACCAATTATATGCATACAGGTATTGCGGACGTGAGTACCTCCATCAATAGGGAGAGATGTGATTCTCATCCTGTTCTATAGTCCTTGAATTCCAAGTTGACAAAAAATTCCCCTACATTGGGTCGTGACGCTATATACAGCCAGACATCTCGTTTCTCTCGGCTTCCAAGTTACCTCACAGTGCACATGATTCGTTTCGCGTGGCGTCAGGACATTGGGAAGAAAGCGAAAATCATGGTCAGCCGTTGCGCCCCAGTTGATCATCAACTATACTAACGCCTTCCACTATCTTTCTGCAGCGCAAGGTCAAGTTCTCGGCAGAATTTGATGGATTGGACATCGCCACCCCGGAGCTGCAAGATAAGCTGACACCCGTTTCTCGGCGGCTCAAAGAGATCGAAAAGGAGCGGTTCGAGAGAAGGAAAGTTCGGAAACGGACCAAGAACGCAACGCAAGCGAGTGCGCCTACTGCGGAATCTAGCATGAACGTCGACGAGCCAGCAGCTCCACCGACGGTTGGTGACTTGGAAGACGAAAGCGTCTACCGGGCCAGGGAACTGAGCGAACTTGAGGCACTCGTTGACCCGGAATTGAAGGCAGACTTTGGGTGCAGTGTGACTGGGCTATATGACCTCGTCGGTGAGTCTGATCTGCATCCAGCGCGTGCTATTTTTGGTGCTGACGAGGGATGGACACGTGCCAGCCATTGTGACTCACAAAGGTGCCCAAGCTGATGCTGGTCATTATATCGGATTTGTTAAGAAGAGCATGTTCCATGGCTCCAAGTTGGCCGTAGCGGCTGCATCAGGACAAACGCCGGTGTCCGAGCAGTTTGACGATGATGCCGAAGATTGGTACAAGTTTGATGATGACAAGGTGTCTATATTCCCAAAGGAAAAGTTGTCGACGATTGACGGTGGAGGTGAAGACTCGGCGGCATACTTGCTGTTGTATAGGAGCAAGTCACTTGGCTAGGTTTAGCATAGAAGTATATCAATCATCTGTAACCCGGGGTGACAAAGAACATGTAACGAAGGCAGCGGTATGTGAGTGAAGCAAATCAATGGTTATGATATGCCGTTGGATTTCGGGGATGCATTGGTATTGGAGTCCTCTGGGCCGTGCAGATCGTCGGCAGAGGGTACCGCAGCAGAAGCAGCGGCACCAGCAGCAGCAGTGCTTTCTGAAGTCGGGGACACGTCCCTGACATGGCTTGAGTAGCTAGCTCAATAAACAAAGGATATATGGCACACCATTTGATCTGAAAGCGTGTCACGCGTGGATTGTTGTTCATTTCCCTCGTTAACCTTTCGAACATGATTTTTTGTGGCGGATCCAGCATCATCTCCTCGTTGTCGTACTCTGTATTCTGGTAGTACCCTACGCGGACGAACTCCTGGTCTTTATACGAGCCGGTGAGGATAAGCGCGGCGACGCCGAAGACATCCTCTGGAGGTATTTTGGAGGGATCTGGTGGTGCGCCTTCAAATTCGAAGGAGTTGACGCCAACGGGGACGGGTCCGACGAAACAGTCGTCCAGTTCCTGATCAAGCTCTTCGTTTCCTGGTGACGAGACATAGATGAGCCTCCATTCAAGGTCTGACACGGTGTCGGTCAGTTTCGCGAACGTCTCGGGTATCAAGGTAGCATTTTACCGTCCTTGAGCGGAGTGATGCACTCAAATGTGACACGGAATCTGTACGGCTCGAGGAAACGGGCGGGATTGTTGAGAAATTCAACGTTCTGTTAAATAATGAGTCTTTTCGCGGTGTAGGTTTGAATTCACGTACGCGCATCGTGACGATGGACATGTCCTTGTGCTAAGATTCGGAATGGGCGAAATTCAAAGGTGATATGTGATCACGTGATCACTACCATACACGTGACGAGCTCTTTTGTTTCCCTGTCTTTGAAATTTCGCGTACGCCGTCCACATCCATCCAGCGCCGCCAACGACGACGACGACGCCGACGACAGCGACA
>JBBPMD010000423.1:0-24141 GCA_038090095.1 Zangia roseola
CATGGCTATGATAATTTGTTTCATAATATCCGCATACCCGCATTGTGCGGGTATGCGATAATTTGTGTGTTTTCCCAAGTCTGACCTTAGGATAACCCTAATTGAATTAGATTAGTCTCCTTATAATGAGAGACATGGTAGGATGACCCATCTGTGCATTGCAAGAGAAAGGCGGATACGAGTCATGCGTGCGTTACAAGGGCTGAAATGAGAGACGTGGTAGGATGATCCATCCTACCGGGTTATGAATGTTAGGATCGGAAGGACAGCCTTCGGGCCGGTCTACTGCTATTCTAGATGAATCTCACGCAGTTACTTTAGAGCACTAATCTTTCCCACAGATGACATATCCTGGCGGGTATTGGTAATGTGCTTTCATAACTCTCACACAGTTCAGCTAACCATATTCAGTGTATAGCCACAGCTCAAAGGTATAAAACCCGCTGTGAGTCTAGCCTGTTTTCAGTTACACCAAGGTCTGATGAGTCCCATGGACGAAACAAGGCTGTTAGGGCTACTCCCCTAACCTGTTACCTTGTAACTGCTTGAGATTCATCTTAAGTAGCCTTCCATCGAAAAAGCGACATCGCTTCGCTCCACCGCTTTTTCTCCCCTAAATCCTTCCCAATGCGGTGGTTGTGCCAATCACTGATATTGTCCAACCCTGTCACCTGGTTCCCCAGTTTCCAAGTGGCCCCCTTGACCCTCGCTGGTGTCGTGGGGACAGTATGAATGCGGCAGATACTTTCTTTTTGAACAGGTACATTAATATGCATATATTTGAACAATACAGAGTACATGACTCAGAGGGAGTACATGAGGTTGAATAGATTTGTTGTTGTCATGTTACTGGTAGTCAACATTGATCAATTTGATTATTGGATTGTGTATGTACATATTGTCGCATGGACGGTAGGCTACTGTAGTTGATGTGGGCAATGGTCAGAATGTAAACAAGTGTCACCGACGACATGTGACAACACTGACAATATAATTATGGCATCCGCTACCGTGTCTTTTCCTTTTTGCAGATGTAGGCATATTGACTTCCCAAAAGTGTTTCCTTCCTACTACGAGTTTCCCAAACAAATAGTTGTGCTTTACATAACTTCCCATAGTGTCGCTCTGCTAATCTCTCGTGCAGTATCTCTATGTCATCCAATTATTCCTGCTGGAGGCCTAGAACCAAGTAGGCATCACAAAATAAAGTCGAGAAGTACATACCAGCACAGGAATTGGTAATCGTAAATATAGTCAACTATTAGCCTACCATTGGCAGGTCCTTTTCCACATCCTACATCGGCATATTCTCCTTTCGTCCTAGGGCTTCCTTCAACGAGCTCTCTGCTCTCTTCCCACTTACAGGCTTTCCTTTCCCAACCTCCATCTCGAAACTGATATCTTCCATCATGCTCCAGTCCTCCTCTGGCAGCTGATCCAGTAGACTCGGCTGGTTCTTCAGATCGATCCTCATCGGACTTTCCGTTTCCTCCGCCACGACCCCAAGCCCGCCTGACCCAAGCTTGCTTAAGTACGACTTAGCCTTGCCCCACCCCGACGGTGCCGAGACCGTCGCAGAACGAGGCGCCGAGAGGACACTCCCTCCACCCATCCCTAATGCATCAAACTTGCTTACGAATGCCGCCAATGCTCGCCGCTCCTCCTCCAACTTCGTCCTCAACTTCTTCTCCTTCTCGAGTTGCCTCACAAGCTCGTTCGCCCATGCCTCTTTTTCTTCTCGCCTTTTCACCTCCGCAGTCAGTCGGCCCTCCCACTCGCGCTCAACGTCTTCGCGAACTTGACGGAGGGGTTCGCCTAGGTTATCCTCATACCCACGTACAACGATCTCGAGCTCTCGGAGCTTCTTTTGCTGGTCTATGATCATCTTGTCTTTTTCGGTTTCGGGTGCATCAGGCGGGAGTTCGGGGCGAGCGAGAAGTGCTGCCTCCAGCGAAAGGAGTTGGTTCGCTTGAGACTCTATTTGACGTCGTGCAGCAAGAAGCTCTTGCTGGAGCTGTATATGATATAAGTACACAAACTGGTTCGATGGGTCTTCACTGACCTGGTAAGGCGACATATCAAAATCAATCTTGGACGGACTTGCTGGACGGGATTCGTCCCCTTTGTTCTCGTCTACCGTCTGGCTCGTCAAAATGAGTTTTGTCAGTTGCTGTATCCGTGCATTTAGGTCCTTCATTGCTTTGGATTCGTCGATTTGCTAGCAAACGTGTAAGACATGGCTCAAAGTGAGGTCAGGATTGTCGTACTTCTCTCGCGCTGAGCCGCCGATTTCTTTCTGGCGCCTCCGCTTCTCGCTCTGATAACTTATTCTTGAGTTCTTCGATCTCCTTGCGGTATCTCTCGATGAGGGCATCGGTATCGACGACTTCTTTCTTCTTCGCACTTAGTTGCACGCGTTTGATGCGGGATGCAAACTGAAGTGTACTAGTGCTTTCCGCCACGGCATTGATATCCGGATTCATGGTGCAGACGACACTGATGCGAGCATCGCCGGAAAGCGAGGGCTGAAGTAAACGCGTGAGCTTAGAGTTACGGTAAGGAACATGGTCGCTGGTTGGAAAAATACGTCAGTTTTCTGTTACCACCAAGACAATATCGTACCTTTTATTCTTTGCAGCATTCTCAGCCAAAGTCCCAATGACGCTCCCGAGTGTAAGGAGACTAACACGCATTATCAGCTAAGACCGGCATCAACATCCTGGAAACGTACCTGGTGTTGATATACTTGCCCTCCCGCGTTCGCTCCTTGTCCGACGTTGCCTTCTCGGACCCAGCAAGATCAATGAGACTCTGACAGTAAAGTTATCAGCAAAACTTCACGCTAGAGGAGAAATCAGCCTTACCAATACTGACATTTGCACGCTCCTTCCACCAATTGTCTGCAGTCTCGTCCCTCCCGGTGTCGGTGGTCGTACACCTGGTGTTTGCCTACCACTCGACTCCGCCTTCCCTTCACCTCTTTCTCTGCTTTCAATCACGAGCCTGAACACACTGTGGCTCCGACTACTTCTCTCATTCCAATCCGTAGTCGCAGTTCTGCGATGTCTTTCCCCTCTCTCCATCACTTCGCGAACACCCTTGAGACTCGTGACAACTTCCTCCCGAAGAGGTGACAAGAGACCTTGCCCGACAATCTGCACTGGCTGAGTCGCTGCCACCGATGGAGGGGAGAGCAAATCATAAATAGTTTCGTTGTAGATCTCAAGATAGGAACAACGAAGCAAATATTCGCGTGTCGGGGTCTTCCTGATGTGCGAAAAGACATCCTTCATAGCTCTGGGAATGATACCCGGTTGATCTTCATCTCCAGACTAAGCGATACAAATTGAGTACAGCTGGAAAACATCAGTAGAAAACTTACGAGCGTGAAGGTCTTTCCGCTTGCAGTTTGACCATATGCGAATATGACGGCATTGTAACCTTCCATCGCAGTCCACACGTGACTTCTTGCGACGGCGTTATATACTGGTTTGTTTTCGGATCCTGTCAAGACCTCGTCGAAGTGGAATTCTGGAGAAAGCGTAAGTGCCGTCTTGGCATGCTGCGGTAAAAGTTTAATAGTATTGAGAACGGAAACGTCCCAAGCGTCCTGTCCTGCTTTTGGGCGGATTCTAAAACGACCTTGAATGAAACCAATTGAGCAAAGAAAGTCCAACAGATGCCCACCGAACAGAGACTAGAACCTTGTCTTCTTTCCCGTAATCGGGAGTGGTTATTTGGCTCTCATCTATGTCGCCGGAAATATCTCCTGGTTCGAGTGTCTGGAAATCAACAAGCGCTTCTTCTGGGTCTATCCTAGTGACGTCCATGGACATGTCTCCAGGACCCATGAATAATGCGGGTGCGGGGCTGGTTCCTCTGGGAGTGGAAGGTGTCTTCGGGCGAGACCCATCGTTGCCTTTCGTCGGTGTCCCCGGGACAGGCGAAAGAGAGTTGTGCGCAGGGACTTTGGCGGTTCGAACACGAGACTCGCTCGAGAGGACTGCCTTGTACTTTTTCACGGTACTGAAGATGGATGGCGTGGGGAGATCGCTACCAGAGACGAGAGAAAGAGGTCGCTTGGGCGTGAACTGCGTCGGGCGGGCGATTTTGGATGTAGATGGCGTTTCCATGGACATCGTATCGTGGTGATCGTTATTGGTCTTCGGGCGTCGCTGATAGTCGTTGTAGATGATCTTTTCGTCGTCGTTTAGGTCGTCCTCGGCGCGGGAGGCGAATCGGGTTTGCTCAACCCTGGGAAAGCGGCCAAGACGCGTAGATTCGGCGCGCGCCTGACGCATCGCGGTCACGTGTTCGAATTATCTCATTGCAGTGCGCGGCGCTGGTTGTACGGGAGAGAATACACAAAAATATGCAGTGATATGATGGGTAATGCTCAGTAGTCAACCTATTCGGAGTAGCTCCAGACAATATCTGGTATGCGTACATAGTGCCCATAAAGTGGAAGAGACCTTGCATAGACCGACGAAACGGTAATCCATGAGGAGACTGGTGCGATAGGCATGGCAGGGTGGCAAATCGCTTGCATTCAAGCTCTGACATCGGAACGATAATATATAGAGTTCCTGACTATGTCGGCTATACGACGGAGGGTTGCGCGTTACGGTCATCGTTTGTGAGGTCGAGGGAAATATCCGTCTGCAACTTGACCCACCCAAAAGGTGTGTAGGTTGCAGCCAACAACACAAACATAACCAGAAAAAAAAAACGAACACGTAGTAGACTAAAAGTGATGAATGTACATCGTCCGCGGAATGGGTTCATACACGGGAGTGGAGGCCCGCGAGCATGAGGGTGACCAAGAGCAGGCGCGATATGAGACCCACTAAGACAGTAAGTAAAGCACGCACTACTAGTATATGTAAGACAAAGGGAAGATAGCGGAAGATGAAATTGAAATCTAGACTGAGAACTTACAAAAGGGCGCTCGATGCTGCAAGTGACGTAGTGCGCCATCAAATCGCCTCGGCTCTAGTGGAAATTCACAACTCTATGCGGCTAGACGCAACGCATCAATCACAATCCAAGTGAAGGACCAGTCAACCATGACCCAGTCTCTCTATCAAGTGACTCAGTAGTCCATATAGGCTAGGGGACAACCTGACGGTCCCTCGGATTTGATTGTCAGATTTTCCTAGGTGTACACAGCGCCAAGTCAGTTCATCACATCAAACACCATGCAGGCTGGTACACACGATGTCAGAGCCTGAGTTTACTGGCTTTTCTAGGCCCTTCCTTCGGTGATGCTTCCGGATCATCAAGAGGATTTGCGTCATGCTATATGGGGCACAAGGACGCATAGAGCACAATGGCTTGTTCCGCGAAAGAGAAACAAAGAGAACGACAGGATGGCCGCACATACAGTGTCTACCTCACAGTGACGTGAGCGATGACTTGGATCATAAACCAAGAGAGTTGGGCGATGAGAACCACACTCGTCAGGCCATCGGAGTGCCTCTTGTCGTTGGGGTCGACCTCTGCAACCGGGTTCACCAGTTCGTTTGCATCCAGAAGTCACAGGATTTCATTGAACAGGATTTCCCGTCGTCACCAAGAGCAAAGCCACCGTTCTGCAAAAATTGATTGTGGGTCATTTTCCACCACTTGTATCCCCATTCTAGAGACAAGTGATTAGCTAGCTGTTTAATAGATCCCGTAGATAGAGAGCGTACCGTCCATGTGTTTCATATTTCGTCTGGCTTCGCACCATTCCAAACCTGCGGTCTCGATTGCGATAATGGGGCGATTAAGTCGTATTATGTGGTGCCATTTGACGGGAGGGACAGGTTAAACCGTGCACAGTGTACGACATCCATACAGGCAAGGTCAGGCCATAGCTGGCCGATACACCCTAAGTTGTGCGCGAGGCGTAGTATGCAGCCGTGTCGCAAGAGGCATTAACCGTCGGATTCGACGACGAGAGGGAGGTAAAGGGCAGACACCAAATACATATTGATGACTGAAAGTAATCGGCAATAGTCATGATCACGTGCACTGTACAATATCGACGCGATAGCAGTAGTCGCACTGGTATCCGTACTTCGTAGTCGCCCTATAGTGTGGTCTGGTCTGTTATCTTAGTTTCCGGTCATGGCCGGTTTCCACTGCGATCCAATGTTTTGTTCACTTCACGCAGACTCGATTACACTCGCTAAACAGAACTTGATGTTTGACGGTCTTGTAGTGTAGCGGTTATCACTTGGGATTCTGATAACATCTTCCCAAAACCCAGGTTCGAGTCCTGGCATGACCTGTATTTTTTTGTGCTCAACGCCGTGGAGCTCCTGTCATATGGTTCACACAGGCGTAGTCATAATTCACTTCCACTCCTCGAAACAATGTATGTACAATGTTACCCAGATACATGATAAACAGATTATATTCGCCACCCAGCCGAACCTGCTACTGGTCGGAGCGCTGTTAGGATTGATGTAACATTGCGTGTTTGAGGTATGTAGCCGAATCGGACGCTGGAAACATGCAGGTCGCTTCCTCTCTGATGTTCTCACAGTTTTGCGTGACGGAGATTTTGATCGTGCAGATACACCGACTACGATCCCGCAGGTATTTCCTTCAGAAATCGGTCCGGATCCCTGGACAAGATAACAGATCTAGCTTGTGAATCGTGCTGGTTTGCCTATTGGTGAACAGCGTGGGACGGCAATTAATCACGATGCTCGCACAGTTCTTCCTCATGAAATCGGGCCGTGAAAACCAAGTCTCATTGATCAAGTTAATCCTTCGATCGACCGACAAAATGCCTCTATGTTATCACGCATAAATTTCTGAAGGCAAGTTGTACAGAGCCAGTCTCCGGGTTTCCAGGTTTCGTATGTTTTCGAGCGGCAAACAAAGAGTTTGCAGAGAATTTGGGAGTAAGGTGTACTGCGGAATATCTGCTTCAGGACATCCGCACTTGTATATGAGGTCCACCAAGGAAGGTCGAGGAACTCGAAGATTTCTGAAGGCGGAGCTATTCCACGCAAGTAAGACCAGTCTGGAAATGGGACCGTCAGCACGTCAGCCAATGGAAGCTCAAGCACTCAGGAAGGTAACACCAACTTGCTTCGCTCCACAAGCCTCCAGGACGTATTCGTACTGAGCAGCGATGGCCTACCCAGTCGTGGTCAGTTGTCCCAATCACGATCAGGTCACAGAAACATACATCGGAGCTTGACTATGAAGTATTCGTTCTGGAAGTTTATGATCCTAGTTCTTGGTTGTTTAGGCGAACTTGCGACATTGAACACGTCACAAAATTGTTCGTAAGACCCTGACAGAATAGGAACGACCTTCCGGTCTAGGATCGCCATCTTGCCTTGAAACGCCTGTAATATGGTGTCGGGACCAGACCATACGAGATACGCTTCCAAGGAACTATAATCTATCGCTATCAGTACAGGTCGAAAAACTGAATGGAGAAATCAATCACTAACCTTTCCCCAGAAAAAACTCTGCCCGAACGGCCCAAGTTGCTAGGTCCAGCAAAAAGCACCACACCTCCGAAATTAATTCCATCTGTGAAGGCACGAAGCTTTGCAGAAACTTACCCTGCATTCGCCCGAGATCCCCCAAGATCTCCGAAAAACGCTTAAGCTTGCTTCTTTTGACACGATTCGCGGGCGCGGCACGGCCGTACAGCGCGCAGGCGAACCAGACTCTATACAATGCAGTCTGGAATCGCTCAGATTCGCAAGAAGTGAGACAGCTCGAGAGGTATCGCGGATCTTTGTTTCTGGACCATTAACCTTCAGGATACGTGATATACGGTGGTAGGAATTAGTTCACCTCCAGCTATAGAGTCCCTCGATTTGTTGAACAACCTCATGGTTGGTGGCGAGTTTATGAGCTTCTCGCATGGTGATGGAACTATGGCGGTCGAAATCATCCTCCCTGGGAAGTTTGGCTACCGGGAATGGTGAAAGCCAGCCACGCCAGTAGGAATGGACGTCCATCTGGACTTTGAGGAGCCGCATGGCTGGGGAGGTGGCTGGACCTAGATGGTTAGACACGACGGCATAGAGGATGGTAGCTCGGCGTGCATTGAAAACGTTGTATACGAACTTCGAGGATAGGGCGAAGGACTCTAGGCTTTGGAGGTCCCTGAGCGTAATGAGGATGAGATCCGTCAGGTCTGCGTCAAAAGGGAATCCGGTAGCAGGGGATACATGATCATGATCCCAGTCTTGCATTCCCAATTGAGAGCCAAGTTCGTGAGTCGGTGCGAGCTTGTCGGAGGTTCAAATCAAAGTATGGAAGGCCTGTCGTCCATTTGATACCCAATCTTGCACATCGCAACCTAACCGTAATATTGACATCCCCGTTGGAGAAAGACACCCTCTGCGGCGCGATGCGGGACACGACCATGACAGAGTGACAACAAGAACTCTATCCGAGCACACTCATAATCGGTGTGGTACCGACAACACCTCACTGGCCCTGCTGGCATCACTAACTGAGGCCGATGGAACTGTCACTGGTAATGCTGGCGATATGAATACGCTACGGAGGTGGCGTGCGTGTACGATAGAGTAAGGGACCAACAGACTGCGATGCCACCGGATAACTAAGACTTGCACAGTATGTAAATGCGTTCCGAGACGCATCATGGGATCAGTCAAAAGTTCGCAGCGGGTAAAGAAAATGATCTCAGTAAAACAATAAGTTCTCACAAACCGAAATCACCTTCAGAAATTCCACTAGCACCACCCACTCACTGTAACAATCATGACGGGTCCTCTACGACAATAAATACACCACTCGTAGATCCAATTCCATCATCCCGGAGGTTCGTAAGAGGATCATCGTCATTGCTGTTGAAACACATTCCATGCTTCGTTTAAGGCACCAAACACCCCGTTCGCAATCATCCTTTGCTCCACCGTCGTATTCCCCGTGTTTAGCTACATAGCCAGTGTCCATCAGCGGATCCGTCAGTGTCGCGAAATGCACTAACCTTGTCTGGATGCACCCGCGCAATCGCTCTCACATACGCTCCCTTAACCTGCCCCTTGCTTACCACCTCCGCCATTCCAATTTTACGCCACCCGAGCTCGGGCCAGAGGATTGTGTCGTCCAGGGATGTGAGCAGTGCGCGGATATTGCCTTCCCGACTTGATTTCCATGCAGCCAAGCGTGAATCCACGGCATCTTTACACACTATACGGGCAGCGTCTTCGATTTCTTGAGCGTCGTGGGTCAAACGTAGAGCGTCGTGGGTCAAACGTAGAGCGTCGAGGGCTTCAGAAGGTGTTGGTATTGGTTTAGGTCTCGGGCGCGACTGGGGGGTAGAATTCGGTTTTGACTTCGGTTTTGGAGGGCGGGGTTGGGATGGAACTCCTCCATTACCTGCCCCATCGCCTCCGATCATCCTTCGACACCGACCCACACCCTTGATTGCTTCCCCTTTGGTACCTGCACCTGCCCACTCGGCCCCATGCAATATCTCCCACGTAGCGCGTGCCGTTTCCCACTTCTCGAGCCCTTCGAGCGCCTCAGCACGTCGCCTGAACGCCTTTGAAAGCCCTTCGATCAGATCGACCGACGGAGGAAGGTCCCCGTTGGATGGGACGCCGCCGCCCTGTATCGACACGGTTACTTTGCCCGTCCCTACTTCCACCGGTGTCCTATCGTCGAAGACCGGGTCGATACCTGTAAATGACATCCCTTCTACTTCTCCCCCGCCTTTCGGGTTATTGCCACCACTGAACCGCCGAATAATCACGATAGCCGCCTCACATGCCTGGACGGTTTCCTTTAACTCACCCACCTTGGACCGTACAAGTGCTATGTTGGTCAAGATGGGCACGCGCAATACGTGTTCTGGCAGAAGGGCAGACAGTGCACGCGTATAGGCTGCGAGAGCGACGGGAAAGTCTCCCCGCCTGTATGCGTCCGTTCCGGTAGACTTGTGAGATGTTGACGCGGTAAGTGCAGACAGCGTGACTGTGGTTGTGAATGTACGTGGACGCTCGGATGGTCGTTGAGAAGTAGGCGGGCTGGGCGTTATGGACGTAGATAACGCAGGCGCAGAGAGACTCGACTGGACCGAAGATTTCGCTCCAGCTTTCGGCGTTCCACGTCGAAAGGGTGATTTGTATGGGGTGATGGGAGAGTCTGTGCTAAAGAGATCAATTTCTCGTTCTCGCTCTGGTTGAGATGGTGGTTGCAATTGAGGTCGCTTCCTTTCCTCTCCCTCTTCTCCGTCGTCCTTGAAACTGGCACGGACCGCACCGCGATCTCCTGTTTCGTCTGCTCGCTGCCAGTCACTTGACACATGGTCACGATCTCGCATCCATCGTGGCCGCCCGTCCGACCCTAAGGTACCACTCGTAGCGTTGGTAGCAGTAGCCCTTTCTTCGTACATCTTGACCGCCCTTTCTCTTCCCTCTTTCCAGAGTGCATTTGCCTTGCTGAACATGCCTCGACTGATCTCGCTTGCCTGGGACAATAGTGTTTCTGCGGTGATATCGAGTTGAGGGTGTAGTTGTGTCCGAGAGCCACTGGGTTGGCTCTGAGGCTCGACACGTGTTGGCGGAGCACGAGTTACTCGATCTCTGCCGCCATTTCTGCCGCGCTCTTTGCGTTGTTCGGGTTCAGATGGTTGTGGGGACGATCGGACGGGTGCTTCCTGGTTTGATTGCGAGAGTAAGAGCTCTGTCGCAGCCTGTACGTCAAAACCGTTGTCGGACATGGTATTCACAAGGGCAGCACGTGCGTCAATGGGAGAAAAACCCATCTCGACCAGCTGGCCTGTGATATGCGGAGGTGGCGAGGTGCCCGCTGGACTTCGCGCTGATGTGGAGGGGTTCAGAGGCGGCGAATGTGAATGAGACTGAACGTATTGATTAGAATCCATTGCGGACGGTGCGTGTACGGAGATAACATACCGCTGGTCTGCCTAGATCTCCAAGGATGTTATCCTCGATACGTTCGACACGACTACCACGAATACAAAATGTATCCTCCTCACCCGAATCCTCGTTCCTTAGAAGACCATCTTCGTGATCGCCAAAGTCAAAATCGCCAGGTGTGCCTGGGAGCGAACGTGATGGCGGATGTGATCGGGGTTGAGATGTGCGTGGTTCTGCAGGCCCGAACTCGTCAAGATCCCATATATATGTGGGTTTCGACTCCGGGACCGAGTTAGTAGGTGGCGGAATGGACTGTGATCCCGAAGGCGAAGGGAACCCTGAGAGACCCCACTCGTCGTTTTCCGTAAAATGATTGTTAGGAGGAGACGTTGTAGGCGGCATTGCTACATCATCAAACGCGAAACCGAAAGTGTCTTGCGTCGCAGTACTTCCTGGTGCTGACGCAGGTGGACGGGGGCTTGCTGTCGTCGGTCGTGCCAGCGCATCGAGTCCATCCCAGAGCGAGGAAGGCGAGGAAGATGCAGGTACGAGTCCGTTTTGAGTTGGATCCGAGTTATCCCTCATCACATTTGCTTTTCGTGCGAGTGCAGCCCGCTGGGCCATGGTCATATCAGCCCGGTCTGAATTTCGACCGGCAGCGGGGCCATCAAGTGAAGAAGTAAACAAGGCACTAAATGCATCTCCTCCGTTTTGATTTGCCTGAGATTGACGGACTTGCCGACCGTTAGAGAGCTGGTTGTTTGCGACGGGTTTGCTGCCAGTGGATGGCTGCGATGCAGAGAGGATCGAGAACGCGTCGTACTGTGGTCTTTGAGGTAGAATAGTCGAACCAAGTCTTTGTTGGGGTTGTTGTTGAATCGACTTGGCTGGCGCTGACGACGCCCAAAGCTCAGAAAATGAATCAGACATGACCGAATTCAATGAACAACTGCGGTCGACGTAGCCCGACGATTATGTAACAATGTTAGTGTCCTGTCGGGATCCCTGACCTCAATCAAACTCTACACTGCACTTGGTTACCGTTGATACAGCATTCATTTTGAACTGTTTAACAAGGGAACTCAGAATTGCGACATATCTCGTACCGATCATAAATTCGCATCCTTGCACCTTACGCGAATATGACCTCGTCCCCACCAAGGGTAAATGTTCTCCACAAGATTTGTCGTGTCAGAATTCCACATTGATTCGACTGAACTGACACCGCTTCAGTTGACTTCGGCAGATGTTTCCAATTCTTGTGAGCGAGCTATGGCACATTTCTTGACAATGTACCATCGTCTCACTAGTGGCTGTGTCGATTGGTTCGTCAACCAAGACGTGACATTACTCACTGTGAGTGTTCTTCGTTCCCATACCTCGTAGCTTTTACTGAGCGTAGTCTGAGTCACCTGGTCGACCAGGATAGTATGTCACGAGCTTGAAATTTAGAGGATTGAAGGTAAGGCGAAATGATGCTCAGAACTGCTCTATGATCATGTCGCGTTTAAGCTCGGAAGCTATGTCTAGTTAGGCGTGACGTACAGCACGCAACAAAAGACCACCTGTGATTCAGTATGATAATGCCGTGGTGGGATAAAGAGCTCTCCGTTTCGGTGGGTCAAGCGGTACCTGTATGGAGCTGGTCTTGCCACGCTCAGTTATATCTAGCTTTGACCGCTCCAGAGAAAGGCATAGGTCCCAGCCACTAGCCATCAGCCGATCATGATCAACAAGGGTCGCAATTTGCTTGCGGTACTTCCATCACCGCTCCCTACCCGGACCATCATCCGCCATGTGACATTCCATCCCCTCGATCGTTCCTCGTCTATGCCTTGTCACCTCATATGTTTTGCTGTCCGTAAGCAACCGATCTCTTTCACGCTTTGACCACAAGACCGTCAGGAATGACATAAATACAAAGCCGTGTTGTACAGCACCCGTCCAAATTCTGGAACAGTCCTACACTACTATTCATCGTCTGATTGCACCACAGTAGTCCACCTCCTCGACACAGTACCATACTACAGGTTGTCGTACTGCATGACGGTTCTGTCGGCTTATGTCTCCATGTGCTGATCGAAATCAATCCCAGCTTAACGAATTCTTCTTACACCATCGCGCGTGCATTCACCGTCACCAAGCACGCGCTGGTGCTACAATATTCGGCGTTGTCGGACCAACGCTGCATCGAACGTGTACCTCCTTATGAAAGCATCCCAGTCGTCACCTTTAAGGTAAACGGTTGGTCCAGTGTCCGCGTGAAGGATGTCCTGAAGGATTCGGTTATCATCAATTGAGACGACGACGATCCTTGAGGTTTGCGCTTTGATTTAAAGTGCTGCATTCGCTCTTCTGAAGTAATCCCATATAATAGACGGGTCACCAAACCTCGCAAGGGAAGTCTGCATGTTGGTTTTCAATTTTCACAAGGCAATATCTGTGAGTAATTCCACTATACCTGTCCTCCCTTCACTTAAGTACTGACAACTCGGAAAAGACTGCGAGGCAGAGCGTCCCCAGGGATGGAGAAATGGGTGTTGAACGTTAACGTTGACCACCCAGCGAGAAGGTATTCGACCCGCTGACATTGTCTTGCTATCCATTATTACTGTCGCAATGTCCGTGGTCCCCGAATTGTATGTGATTGAATAAGAGGCCAGTATCGGGCTGGTATATCGTTTCTTCCTCAAAATATATTTACTTTGGACCCCGATATACAATCCTTTATGCGCATCAAGCGTATCCGAGGCAGAGAACATGTCGACAGGCGTAGCCCTTCAATTTTTCCACCCATTCGAAAGCATCTGACAGATAATTTCAAGCTAGACAAGTTTGCGTACACCAGGGGTCCTTAGAAACAACGCTATCGACATGCTGTTTACACAAAGTGCAAGCCCACCTCTAAAACAGAGATATCCTTCCAACACCAGTACAACTCCTCAAGTCACTCAAGTTCGAGTCCCGTTAGGTTTCTACCGAAAAGAATTATGAGCAACAAGCCTATCGCAAGAAATCGAAGATGATATGTCATAAAGTCTCAGACTGTGTGTGTGACAATGGTCATTCCCGTTTATCAAACGGGTCATATTCATTAAATCAGTATAACGTTTTGATATCATTGACAATTCGGCAAAGAGCAGATGAATGTAAGCAGGAAGATGAAACTCACCTCGAGGGTCCCCATACAGTCAATGCAAGGTGAAAACTATCTGGAAGAAACTTGGTTACGAAGTGCGAAGGACTGCAAAAGAAATTGAAGCGGAGCCTAGATGCCGGTCCATATCAGTTCCCGCAACATGCCAGCCAAAAAGATCCGGCCCAGTGACTCGTTCAGATCAGTCGGATACAGCTTAAAAATACTATAGTCACTTTACTCTTTGATGCTCGTGAGGTCTTCAGACTCGGACTGGCACGGGGATCCTTGAGGAGTCCGAATGCACTTACCTCCGAGTCGCTAGGAAGCGGAGGACTGCGAAAAATGGCAAAGCGTCACAGTGAATAGGGTCGATGATCGGATGATCGAACCGACCTCGTTTACTTACACCGACCTGACATATTAATAATACTACTAGATAGGGTATTGTAGTGACGAGACAGCTGCGTTCTCTATGCGCTTTGAGGGTGCGACGTTCCAGAGAATTTGATCCTGGTGCACTCCCGAGTATGAATCAAAATGATTGCACTCATATTATCATAGATCGGATTCAAGCTGCCGTCCAGACTCTCGTCGTCGGAGTCGAAACGTGCCTATTATATCTCGGTCGCTCGCCGCGTTGACTCCGTTCTCCACTCGAAAACCCGATAAATGCCACGGTGTGTTGACGCTTTATTTGTTTAATTTGGCCAATTGAGAGGAGGCGATGCCACATGCATTTTAAATTGTCCCTGATTCAAAAGAGTACGACGGTTTATGCCCCTTTTTCGTCGACAACATCATGGTCACACAAGTGCTCCCGAGCACACTCCCGCATTTCAAGCATCCTGCGCAACAAGATGCCAGAGACCCATGGCAAAGAGCATACAGAATATGTCTGCAACGTGAAGCACAAGCTGAAACTCAAGTCGATTATATGCGTGCCCGTGTGCTGGGATATCTAATCCGAGAGGCTCCGTACGACGAATCGCGAGATACTGTGTGTCAGGAGATCAACTCCTGCAATGGAGACACTACATTTATCGACCTCGCAAACATATACATAAGATTTCTCGCCCAAGTGTGTAAGTAGCGAAGCTTCTATCACGCTGCAATTGCTTCATACACACTGACGGCGTTTAGTTCATTCGTCTTGGGGCCCAACACCATACTATGACGTTTTGGGGAGCTCGCTGAATAGCGACATCGAGGAAGCCCCACATCGCAAATGTCGAGAGCAAGTTAATCTTTTGCTCGTCCCTTGCAAAGTTTTGGTGTTGATTCTTATCAGGCTCTCAAACGAGACAACTACCGCTGCATGGTTACCGGCGCATGCTCGAATCGGTATTATCGGGATGCATCGCATCAGGGGATGATAGTGGGTGCGATCGAAGTGGTTTACATTTTGCCGCGATCCATCGAGGTTTCCGGTGCGAATATCGCCAAGGTCAGTCGACTGTATGTGCCACCTGTTGTTCTACTTATAAACGCGTAGCGACAGGATACTTTCGAAGTCGGAGCAATCATGCAAAGATTCGGACGAATTAACCCGGAAGAGCTAAGTGGTGACAATGTTCACCGCTTGGAAAACATTATGACGCTTTGGGACCCTATTCACTCACTTTTTGGCGACCTCGATATCTGGTTTGAACCTTCAGTATGCTGATCCGCTTGAACTCCCCATCCATCCACTGACTTTTCTAAGGACCGTGATCCTTACGAGTGCGTGGTGAAGAGTTCGTACCCACGTGAAACAGTGGGGTTTGAATTACCCGAGTCCTTCAAAATGACAACTACGGATCTCAATTTACCACGACCGTCCCCAGACTACCTACGCCTGCGTGCCACATGTGCTCGTGTTGCCCACCTGTCCGGAGTCGCAGAATACGTGCTTTCCTTGTACAGGGATTTCGATTGACCAATTGGATTTTGGCTTTCGCGACATGTGAACCACTCAGAAATGGGTGCCTATTTTGATCATATTTATGGGTCAGCTACTCGCTTGCGCCGCATCGTTTGATTGCAGGTGCATTCGTCGGGTCATTGTCTCCATCTCCATCTATATTTGTTTCCATTCCGGTTACTTTAGGTCAACAGCATTATGATGTTTCCGTACACTGGCAGCATCACTGGTCGGGTCCCCGCACGACTTCATTTAGCCTTACTGGCGACACTTTAACCATATCGAGCCCCAACGCAGATCACATCATCAGTCAGCAGACAAGGCCACTGTCATACGGGTCGAACGTATTCCACGGATCGGGTGATATTCATCTGACTCTGAGAGCTCGGCACTCGTACTACTGGCAGGCTCCAAGGGATACAATGTTACACGTAGCAAGTTGTCACTGGCGTTGTCGTTTTTGCTTCAGGGGAACGAGGAAAGAAAACTGACGTCCCAACTTGAGATGATCAAGTCGGCCGACCCGGAGTGGCTCGAATCAATTCGAAGATGTGTCACAATTTACAAGAAGCCTAGGTTGGGAGGTCTTTTGGTCAAAGGAACAAGACGGTGGCCGACAGAGCTTTGAAGCTTGACCGGGACCTTTCGGATTCAGGTCACAGTCGACGGGCCTAAGCTCGACATCATTCGAGTCCCGATCGGCTCATGGGCGACGCTATCTAGAGAACTACCTGATGGACGAGCTAGTCATTCTACATCCGCAACTCCACGAACGCGAGTTCGTGATCCAGTCTCTGAACGAGTGAGTCGTGTAGCCAGAGTTTGGCTAGATCCTAGATTCAGGTGTTCAACGACACAATATGAACACTTCCTTGAACTAACCATCAGATGAATCACAATCTGCCCATCACTGAAAAAGATCAACACAACGAACCACTGCCGGCTGACAAGGACTTGCCTGAAGGTCGCAAGTGCCTATTTCCACATCTCTACCGGCCCCTTGACTGAATGCAGGTCGAAAAGACCGAGTACGAGAGGTTACACGAGTCCTTTCTGGCGCGATGTGTCCGTACCAAGGATACACTGGCGAAGCGCACGTGTCGCCACTCTCCAGAAGAGCACACCCACCCGGAGTGCCTCAGAGAACGGTGGTGACGCGACAAAATGAGCATGCTAGGTCGATATATGCTGCCAGGAAGAGGCGAGGGCGAATGTTGGACAAGTCAGGAGATGGACGGCAGTGGGACCTAGTCATGGATTAGGTAGGCTCAGATTTGCCGGCGCGAGGTCACCACATGCCAGTCCGGTAAAGGGCCTGTGGGAAAGTGCAATCCCTATGATGCTCAATCAACTCAATGGCCTCGCCGTGACTTTGACTCGTTTCGACATACCTATCACTATAGACTACTTCGATATCGCGGAGGCATGGCCAGCGATTCAAGAAAAAATCGCCCCTGGAGCCACCTCGTCAGCCTCAGGTGCAAGGCCTAATACGACATGGGCTTTGGACGCTCATAGCAACGCCAGCTTTCGAGTCATATCATTCCGAATCCTTCCAAGGCACTTTCCGCAGGTGACACCCCGATACAAAGCTGTTGGGAGTATTAGAAATTGTGGAAATTGGTAGTTTCACCCGCCACAGCGGTCATGGTGCCATGCTTTCGCCTGCGATACATCGTACGTTCATTCATCCCCAAGTTTCGACCGCTGGCAACTCGACGAGAGTAAGAGACGGATGGTATATACGGATGCATGGCATTATGCGCGATACTTTTCTCTTCGGATTCAACGAGAACTTGATTTGCGCGTCCTCGGTTGTTCTGCGTTTGCCTCGATGGTTGCTATATATACCCCACACATGACAAAGATGAGTTCCTCCACTCTGCCCTTTCTCATTTGCGCTTTGCCGCTTCGTACTCATAGCACGCTTTGCCATCCTGGAACGGCATCCACCTCACGCTTTGACAACAATGGCGTCCCACACCCACAGCTTCCACAAGCTTCTGGTTGGTATAAATGCGGGAGCGACCGCCGTTTTCTATCCATTATCGCATTCCTCTCATTCCGAGCCGAGCTCACATTTCTAAGCATTCTATCCGACTGTCCTTATTGTAAATGGACCGTATTGATCTTGGGTATGTCACGTCGAAGAACGGCGGCGCCCCTTCTGACTGGGTATGCTTCCTTATGCCCATAAAGAATGTTCTTACATTGACGAGTTCTCCCTCATAGCATTACGCTCGCACTAATCCACCCACTCACCCTGGGGCGATGCACGCGCCAATGCCACAATATTACGCGTTGCCGGATCAACGCCGCATCGAACGCGTACCGCGCCCTGTGCACATAAGTCCTCCTTATGAAACCATCCCAGCCGTCACCTTTAGTATCAATGGTTGGCCTGGTGTCCGCGTGAAGGATATCCTGAAGGATACTGTCATTATCGATAGGGCAAACGACTATGTGTTTGAGGAACACGGCTGGAGAGCAATCGTGTTGAACCTTGAGGTTTGGATGATTGCCTCTCGCTAAGTTCGTTTCACTGAAAAAATATCCTCTCAGTGGCCAGGCTACGATACCAAGAGTTTTAGCGATCCTATGCATTCGAGGATTGATGTGCGCCCTGGTGGGAGGAATATGACCCGTCAGACTCTCGCCAGAGAGGTTTGCGGTCTATTGTTTAATTTCCACAAAGTTGTTTCTGTGAGTACTTCGTCGTCTCATCAGCTTTGCTTTCCTGACGAGTTATGGGACAGAAATACTCTATTGCCCCCGGCTGGGAAAAATGGGCACTGACCGCTGGCGCGGAAGGCATCCGCGTTCCCGATGTCGTCTTACTCTCCATCCATTACTACCGCAATATCTGGATCCCCGAGTTCTATGTGATTGAATGAGGGGCTGGGTGTCACTCGCTCCACTGCATTTCTCGATTTGTAACTCACTCATTTATTTGTATTCTATTTCCATGCTTGTATTTCTACCGTATCCGCGGCTCCTGATGCATATTTCACTCCTTCACTGGCATATCATTTCTGCATTCATTGCATTCTAGACTTTTTCACATCGGACCCTAGCATTTCCTTGACTCCATTGGCATTATCATTGTACAGCATCGGCGCAAACGGTTTTGCTTCACTCTTCAAGAAGACTGTACTTGCACATGGGGTATTTATGGCAATGGTGCACCAGCCATACTCGCGATTTCTGGTCCATATATTGCTCTGTTTTTTCCACTCTCGGATTATCCATATCATCCTATAGCCAAGCGTCGACGTTCTGCTTCCATTATGTATGCATATACATAATGTAAGTACTGAAGATCATAATAGTAGATGTTCCGACATCACAACTTCTACGAGACTGAGAAGATGAGAACATACTGCTCCGGTCCTGTCGATTCATTGAAACACCTCAACAGGCACTCCGAAGGAAATCAATTCCCTACGAGAGCCGTGACAGACGCTCTTACTGGAACGATGCGTTGTTCAGGAGTCGAACTCGGGAACGTCGCAGTCGAAAAGCGATCCTCCAACTTCGCCTTGACATCCTCTGGTTGCCATTGTCAACCCCGACGATTCGAGGTTCCATTTAGCAGAAAATTGTACTCGAAAACTTTCCACATCAGCTTTTACCGGACGCAGAAGATTCGCCCAAACGGTCAGGCGGTTGTCAATAGTGACGTTTTCTGACCCGAGTCTCGGTTGGTCGAATGATGCTAGGACGGTATTGGAACCCCTGGATTGGTGTCCATCAGTCTAGAGAAGGATAAATGAGGCACCAGACGCTGTTATAAAACGGAGGGGTTTACTTTGGATGTGAGCAACTTCCTTTCCAGTCAAATTCCAAACGAATGCACCTATGCTTATTATCGGGGTGTTCCTCTCTTTGCTGATGGGCCTGCTTCTGTCGCACCCCCAAGGGTTGTGAGCTGGACCAGCCAATCGACTGACCCCCTTCGTGTGGTTGTGCTGCCCCACTCCCCACTTCTGGTTGGCATGTTCCCGGCTCATTTCAGTGGACATGAGATTCTAATCATTGAGTTCCTCGACCCGGGTGAAACATTGCCACGTTATTCGTTCCTTGGGAGGCTCGCTCCCTGTACGGTGTGAGATAGATGCAGGAGAATAGCCTGGTGGAGCGTGGCGGTAGGCGCTATCGCCAAAAAACAAATAAACAAAAACACCTACTAAACACCAAAACCCACAAGAGCTCTTCTAGCAGCCTTTATGAGCATGTCAGCCCACCAGGGGAAAAGTGGTTCGATGCTTTCACTATGCCTCGATGATAGAGAAAGTGAATAGTATATGCAGGAGCAGGATTGGTCGACCGATCCGACCAATCACACCAACATACTTGACAAATTCTTCTATGTGGAAAATGATCGGAGGGATGATGGAGGACACGTTCTCTCTCTCGTTGCAGCATAGCGGATGCATATGAGCTGCAACTTGATTGTAAGCTAGTTGTTATCTGAAGGTTTTATTGACATTCCAAGCGGAGCGGGCGAAGTAGGAGGTAAACATCCACTCTAAGTCGAATTGTACACAACGAGACAACTAAATAAAGGCGGCAGGAGGCTCGAATTACTAGTAGTCACAAAGTTGACGTTCTCATCAAATCAAACAAATTCACAACGTACAAGATCAGCGTACGGATAGCAGCAGTTCCGGTACACATAGGTACGGTATAGAATTTTCGTCCGGTGCCGTCGTCCGAGCACATGCCACTCGTGGTCGTCCTTCCTCGGCATAATCCAGATGATGCTTCATCACGCGTTCGAGGTGCCTTTCTCATGCTCTTTGAACGATTCGGTGCCTTTCTCTTCCTGCACAATTACATCGTCGTTTCCAGCACCTTCTTCGAACGCGGTCTTGTGCTGCTCAAAGTGAGAGGCATGATTCCTGGTGAGGTGGAACCATGACAACGTTGAACGACACCCGGTAGATGTGAACAAATTAAACACGTACTCTGGCCCAAAGATAGTGATGAAGATCACGAAGGCAGAAACAACCCCGATGAAAATACCTTGCACCTCGGCATATCCGGGAACCGCGGTTCTGACACCATCCTTAATCACGTATGTTTGGAAGTTCTTTCCACCAGCTAAGGGAAGCAATATGTGTCACGCGACAATAAGGGAGGACCAAATGACAGGCACGCACTCGCTTCGATTTGGGCAGAAGCGGCTGAAATCATCTACAAGTGAAAAGGTGGACGATCCGAAATTAGTAGCCTGCATCATTTACATGAGACATGACATACGTTTCCAAGTTGATATGCGACGCCGGGAAATGTTGCCCTAAATGCAGGAGGAGACATCTCTGCCAATTGGATAGGAATCTAGTTGTCGACCATAAATATGGGCACTGTGGGGTGAAGACAATACATACGACACCCCATGCGCCTTGGACTCCGAATTGCACGCAGAACGCGCCGGCGGCAAGGGCTGAGAAGGAGCTGGGAAGAATCCAGAGAGGAATGAATACTTCCAACCCAGATTAATACGTGCAAGAACTCGCTTAGATGATACTTACCACCGACGAGCAATATAAAGATGCTACGTGTAGTTTGGAGATCAGTAAATATTGAAGCAGCGTAAACGCGGCGTACATTATCGTCAAGCGGCGGCCCAGATATTGGCTGATACTTCCGGCGATGACACCACCCCTTTCATTTGGGAAAGAGGATGCATTCAGCCAAACCTCTTCGTCCCATAGCGTAAAGCACTCACACGATTGCGCCCTACAAGCATATATGAGACCGGTCGCCGTGTGAATGGATTTGAAAGAAAGAAGACATACAACGTTTCCAAGGATAGTGGCAATAGTGGCAGCGTGTGAAGAGAAACCTTTCGCACTTTGCAAATACGTCGGATATAGGTCCTACAAATTGAGTAGTATGTGGTCGGTACCAGTCAGCATTGTGATGAAAGTTCCTACCTGGGAGCCATGTGACAAGAAGTTAAACCCTACGATAAGAAAGTAAGTATCCCAGATAAGACGGCGCTCCATAAACGGCGAGGCCCAGGTCAAAGGGACACACCAGCCATAAGCAGAATGGCATATATGCACAGCATCCAATGATGTTTGAGCATTTCCTTCGTTTCTTTTAGGAAGACCTTGGTCTTCTTTGATGTGTCCGTGCCCTTTGCCCTCTCCATTTCTTTTGCACGTAGGAACACCGTAGATTCGGGCAGGACGGAACGGAGGAGAGCGGAGGTGAAGAGCAAAGAGGAACCACACCAAAACATGGCACGCCATCCGTATTGGTTATGCGGAACGAGTGTAAGGGCGACAATGGCAGCAAGGAGGTAACCGGCTGCATAACCTTGCTGGACGACACCACTTCCGAGACCACGAAGCTCGACAGGGAGGTTTTCGAGAGCAGTAGAGGCTGCGAGACCCCAAATACCACCCATCGCGAGACCAAAGAGGGATCGAACAGCTAGGAACTGGTGGAACGTTTGTACAAAGCTGGTCGCAAGAGAGAAGGTGCAGCATAAGAGCAAGTTGGCAGTAAGTGGCCATCTGCGCCCAAAACGGTCACCCAAGATGCCGAAAACGACCTATGTAGACTCGAATCAATAACTAGAGCCGGCATGGAAAACACTCAAACATACAGCACCGACCGATCTGAACAGGAGGGTGAGAGTGATTGCTTCAGTCTGAGCAAGTAGTGAGTCGAGTACAAAATCACATATTATTACAAAATAAACATACTATCGCGGTCGTTGGCTTGTCGAATTGTTTGGAGAGTAAAGGAACGTTGAGCGCCACACTGAAGAAATCGAATGCATCGCAAGTCCATGCAATCCAACTGACACCAAGCAAGGATTAGGTCCAACATCAGGACGAGCGGAAGATGCTTCACCCCGAGATGAACTGAGCCCACTGAAGCCAACTGAGATTCCTGAGCGCTGTGAAGACACCGGTAGCAGTGTTTCCATTGCCGCTTTCTCGCTTGGGAATGAAGCTCTTGATAAATCGTGACATGGTTTGTGGGAAGCCCAGAGCCCAACAGGTAGTTTTTATGCTGATTCCTGAAACCCATCAGTCCGAATGCAGTTTACACTTGTTGCTGTGGGACCTCCACGATCAGGAAACCTGGGGTTGGCCGAAGTAAGTGCGGGCCGGATGTGGGGACGTCCAGATTGAGGAATTCCGTCGTCAATAAGTCCCCGCTGCATCAACGACAAACGTCCATCTGTAGCCGTTCCGTTGTCCACTGTGGACCGGGAACCTCGGGAGTCCGAGAGGTAACTGATACGTCGCTTGGATTGCTGATAATCTAGCTGATAGTGAGTTCTGAACCTCGGTTCGAATTGAACCTTTTGAGAACTGGACTCACCGAACGTCGCAGAAGTCTGTCATATATACTGACCCTCGGAGCGGCACGTACTAGCATCCAGTCCGGCAGGTCGCGTGCAACTTGAACGGGCTACGCAACACCACCAACCGACGGTACCCGAAACGTTCTGATTCCGGGCGGATCCGGGGCAACCGAAAATTAACATCGATCTGTCATTCGAACCCTACTCGATTTCGACATTCCGCCGTGAAAAGGGCGAGCGATAGTCCACTTTCATCGACGGGATCATTGGATTTCGCGTTCTCAGATTCGCAATACTACCGAGAGCTCCTCTCTGGTATGCGCATCACGAAGCACTCTGTCCGACTCGGATGCAAGTTGTGCTCGGGCTCTCGTCGGCCGAAGAGTATATGTGAACATGAGGGTTGACAGAGTCTCTGAGTCCACGCGTAGGGTCAGTTCAAATCAGTCGTCGAGCCAAAAGTTCAGTCAACTTGAACAGTCCATGGAGAAACATTGGCAGGAAAAATGAAAATTCGCTATAGTGACAGCATTATTACCACATACTGCAGTCAACTGACGCCATGCAGCATGACAAGCTGAGGGTGCTAATAAGCTGTGGGGGATGGGCAGCCAAGCCTCAGCTGAGCTATGAGGCAACACTGAGTAGTGTTGCCGCGGCTCGGCAAGCTTCAACAAGCGTCGGCTAATGTTAATGCTGGCAGCTTCGCTAACCAAATTCGGCTCACAACATGGCTCGAGCCGGTCGCAGCCATGGCTCAAACGGCTACACCACCAGGAATACATTGTATGTATTACCATGTAATACAAATGGTACATACAGTGACAAAAGAGGTTTGGAAGTCAGAATATACTACACATATCATGTGAAGGAGTCAAAGTCTACCCAAATCCACTGC
>JBBPMD010000424.1:0-24094 GCA_038090095.1 Zangia roseola
AGCGACCCGGAAGGACAGTGTATCGCGGCAAATTGTACACATGATTGAAATGTCTGATAGGCGAGAATGAACCAATACCAGGGCGAAAGAGATGATATACTCACGAGTTTCTGTCGACCAAAACGACTCTCCATCCATTCGGGAGGCTAGCAGCAAGGACCTGAGCAGCCCTATTCCCTATGGCCAGACGAAAATGTGTCAGGAAAGGAGTGTGGGAGCGAGAAAGTGGGCGTTAAGCTATGTTTACACCATTCAAGAGACCCTACGGTCGGGGTTTCTCTGAGGCACGGAAACTGACACTCACCGCCGTAAGAGCCACCGAGGACAGCGACAGTGCGCTCGTTGGACGACATGGTGGTAGGGAGATCGCAGTGGGAGTGCGGGGGAGGAGAAAGAGCCGAATATGACCCAATGATGGATTGGTCTTATGATAGACTCACGTTAGTGACGGTGAGTTCGACAAATCGCAAATCGCCACCACACGGAAATTGGTCATTGACAGTTCTCCGCCACTATCCGTCAATCTGATAAACAAATACCGGCCTTTCGGCTTTATATCGGGGTTAGTAAGAGGTGACACCTTCCATAAACCGGACTTGTTGCCATTCAGCTCAATCAAATGACTAGGACCTAACACCTTATCAATGGATATGGTCCGTGATATGTCTTCTTCGCCGGTCTGTTCCGTTTCGTCATTCAATGGACCTCCACATTTTCTACCAGTACATATACACGTGCATCGGCACCGTCGAAGCATCCAACCCTGTATCATTGCGTCCTATACGTACAGGCTCGAACTGCATCTGGCCACTAGCATTTAGGCCTTTCCTCGCTTGCCAAGCGTCCGCTAAGCAGAACCTTTAAACCCGAGAAGCTGCCAGTGGAGTTTGCTTGGGCGTATTCTCCCGAACCTACCTCACCCGTTACTCAGTACTCCGACCCGGCACAAATCGGGTCACCGACTGCTATGTCTCTTACGGTAAGTAAATAAAATATTTGTTTCTTCTCGAGCACAAGCATGAGACGGGATCAGTCGCATAGGATCTCGATGAATCGTAAGAAGCCCTATTGAGCATTTTCCGCTCACTGGCTTTCCATAGATCATCACCTTTGTCAGAGTCGTACTCCGGGCATGCTAGCGCTACTGGCACGTCCATGCCTCCGATTGGAACCGGTATCGAACTTGCTTTTGCTACTCTCTTTCTGCAGCTCACCGCGTCCTGGTACACCCAACATTTCTCCCACTCGTCACGAGTGCTACGTGATGCGCGTTATAGTCCAGATGCTTAACTTACACGAGTACTCAGAATTTTGTTTCTGAATCTGTTTTGTCGCAGCGACTCGGTAGGCAGCTGTACAAGGTTTGCATTGTCAGTTTGCAGAGCTGACAATAGATTTTCAGACGCTACTCTGTGTGGTTCCTTATACACAATCATTGTCAGGATCACGAACAATCTTCGCATATGGGGAAACGAACCAATTCAAGAAAGAGAACGCTGAACTCGTTGACGTCACGGTAGAGAGCCGGTCAGTGCAACAAGTAGATGTGACTCGTTTCCGCTAACTGATGTTAACCATCAGGTAACCACCACCATACTTTGACCACCAATAGCTCAGTATTAATTTGGATTTCCTCGGCGCAATCCTCTCTTTGTTTGACAGTCTCTACTAGATTCAGTATCTCGGGCAGGACAAACTGGCGTAGTTCTGCTATACGTTCCGATGGTACAACAGATGCGCCCACTTTGAGAACGACGGGACTCCAAAACTGATTCGCTACTCAAGGCCTTCTGATTCAACATGATTTCTGTAGAACAGATTGTCTACTATATCAATGAAGTGGAACCAGAAGCCCCTCACCAACTCGGTAACAGCGCGGCGCTTCCTGGCCCCTTGAAGGCCGGATTGTGATGACAGATGGTATCATCGGCAGGTGATTGATTATCCGAGGTCGCGACTTGTTCGAGCTGGAAAATCGTGCATCATGACAGCCCTCTATTGCAAGATCGGAGTTTCAAGTTGCATTGACCGGTTTTGTATCAGTTCCTCTGTGAAGCAGGTCGAGTCTCCGTGTCCGTTGTGTTACTAATGCGTTTCTCAGTTTCTGGTACTCTCAGGTCCACCCTAGACCCGTTCGTTCTGTACGGCGATGCTCGCCTTTGGGGTGCTCTCAAACCGGCATACCTCGTGGACGCAAATGAGAACCATGTCTTCACCTCCGACAACAACCAAGATGTCCATCAGGGGCTCGGTAATCATCTCTTGACATAGATACCCCGATCGACGATGAAGCCGGTAACCTATCGGTTGGCCAGGTAAAGTCCGCACCCATGTTACCTCTTCTCCCGTTCTTTACGGTCTCTTAGCGATCTTTGGTATCTCTAGCACGAGCCTTGGTCCACGAGGTGACGAAGATGCTCATCCTCGATGAAACAACGGGTGCGACTGCACGGATTCGTTGCATGAAGCAGCGCGGTTGAAGCTCTTTGCAGCCTCCGTGGAATGAGACAGATGGTAAGATCCAAGGGACTATCGCGATGGAATTCAAGAAGCGCACGATTCTTTGTATTTCTCGTAGGGTTTTCGCCCTCTGAGCGATCCAAATGGTGCTCGTACATGACACAGATTGGTTGCGTACGATTGTATCTTGTGATCGAATTCGTGATTGCTGTACGTGTCCTCTCTCTATCACTCATTGAGGGTGTTTTTTTTTTCGAAAAAGCAAATGAGAATTCGACATTCCAGCAAACTTGTTCGACGTTCCAGGCGGAATATTCCGTCGGATGTGCGACGAGTCGTCCAGCTCGTTCGAAGATATCTTTTCCACGTCAAGGTGATGATGATAGATATTATAGCCATTTCGCAAACTTACCTTCAAATGCCGTCGTACTTTTACTGTACTCTTCAGGGAATCATTCTTCCGCAGGTTAAGCACGCACGACGATCACAGTAATCTGCATGTGATCACTTGTTAGGGTCGTCCCCGAGGAGGGACGATATCAGTCATGCGGCACCGAGCAAGGGTGCTGAAACTCGACAGAGTGAGCCTCGGGCGTTTAGTGTTCTTCACGATCCCTTCAAGGTGGGTTTGTGAGTCAATAAGGACCTATTCTTTCGTAACTGCAGACGATTTTCCTTTTGGAAATCGCGTTGTGAATGGCCTTGCTGGGAAGAGATAAGAGTCGTTTATCATGGCTTGAGAAGGGAAACCAATGGCGCACGATCGGCGATGGCGCCACGACCGTATGGCGCATCACAAGGGTAACAATAGTGTGGAGTAGCTGTGGGGTTGGTGAGTAATACCATTCCCATACATGAGGCGCGAGGACAACGCACCGTGATCGCAGGCAAGCGACTTGAGTAAACAAACATAGGAACAAGGCGGGAGATGACATCAAAGGTGATGATGCGTAGATAGGCACGAGCTCAACACGCCGAACGCACAAACGATTCTTGGCGCACATAATGTCACAGTCAATAGATGACTGTGTTCTACTAGCATGTGCTCGATTTGAAGTGTTCCCTGGTCACCCGCCAACACCAGGATGCAGAAAAGAGGGTGCCGACTATTTATGCTTATCATTATTCGCCTAATACCAAAGAAGGAAGGTGGGGCCGATAATGACGTCAGGGGTACTCGGCGTTGTTGTGAATGTTAAAAGTGCAATATTCCTTGAGCTTGCAGATGCGGCGGCGGCGCACGGGTAACCACCCGTCTGCTAATAAACCGTTGCGGTGTCCCTCTGATTTGCTCCATCGACTTGGACTCGGCGAGCTGGTCAACGCTTGAAAACTATCTTTGCTTTACTGTTTTCCTTTCTACCACTCTCGTTGTCGTTATTTGAAGTCACCTGAACCTTGGACGCTGAGCCATACCGTCGGATACCAGACAGACAACCCACGCCCTTCTTTACCTCTTTCATACCCACCTTCCCGTCCCTCTGGAATCACCTTATCGTTTCCCGACACACCCGCCCCCGCCGCATATTGTGTTTCTGTAGAGCGTTTCACCTAGAAGCTAGACCGGCCTTTACCTTTTTGAAATTGGGGCGCGTCAACCGTGTATGTCGTTCAGCCTTTCGTGCGGGAGTTGACGTGTATTCACTCTTCCCCTCACACCCGATGCACACCCTAAACCACAGATCGCCTTTGGTGCCCGCTAGCATCATGACCTCTACGCCTGGAACAAGTCAGAGTTCCGACGAATCCCGTCTCGCCGAAGGAACCGTGCCCCATGGCGGTGCCAGAACACCGCGTCGTGTCCAGTGGGCTAGTGAGGACCACATGCGGACTGACAAAAAATCAGATACCTCGCCTCGACAAAGTGTTCATGAGCTTGATGAGAGGGGGCTTGACGTATGTTCTTGTCTTGTCCGGTAACAGTTCCATTTCTGTGGTGCTGAGGATCATCTGTAGCCCAGCGCATTCGAGACGCTCCGGAGCGCCTTGGAGAGACACTCCAGGGAGCATCTTCGGACTGAGTCCGGACCGCAAGAGGGAGACACCAATGGCTTTCCATTGATACCACCCCGAGCGATCGTCCCACTCCGTGATACCACCTCCATACCAGCTTCGCGTCATGACGCGTTCGCCCCAATGAACAGTGATAATCCATACCCCACTATGAATGCGCCTCAGGTGCAAATAACGGAATTACGAGGCACACGAAGCTCGTCAACAAAAAGTTCCCCAGCCACGGTCGATCTCAGTGCTCGTCTTTCGGCTTCCACACTCGTTGCGGAGCGTACACGTGATGTTCCTGGAGAAGCATGGATAGATCCTCTAGAACGAGAGGGTTTACCCGCCCACGTCCCAATATCCAATGTTGGGCATCGGGAAGTTGGCAACCCTGTCCGAAGGAGATCGATTTGGTCACGAGCAAGTAGAGATGACGAGACACAGCTTGGGGAGAGGCACATCGAACGATTGGTGGAACACCAAGCTGCAGGGGTAGTGCGAGCCCATACAAGGAGAGGTCGGGGTTGGCGCCATCGCTCTCCCCGTGGTAGACATGCTAGGAACTCAAAAGGTTTACACGAAGGAGAGAGAGAAACATTAGACCAAATTCGTGGAAGAACAGAAGAACGAGGAAAGGCATCAACGGATACCCACCACCGTCGTCGTCATATCCATTCCGATACAGAGAACGACACCGAGCTTGCCGATGGAGAGTTTATCCGCCCAGGACGGATGCGCAAAGGAGTGCCTGGTAGCTGGTTAGGGCCTGCCAAGCATCTTCCTCACATGCATACCCATCATGGTCGACACCACAGCCCAAAGCTTGGAAATGGCGTGCTCAGTGCATTGTTGGCGCTTTACGGTCACGACCATGAGCATGATGATGAAGGGAGTGTGAGTGGGGGCAGCAGCCCTGGTAGACGGAGCCATACAAGCTCGGACGCAGGGAGCGAAGAAGACATTCTTCCGAAACCCCACCGTCCCTGGTTATCGGACGAGGACGATCATGATCACTCCGCTTCGAAAGGCCAGAAAGACAAACACCATGAAAAGTTCAGCCTTGGCCGCTTGAAGGGCGGTTCGGCTTCATCTATCTTTACTCACATCCGGACACCTCTTCCCGCCGCATCCACGACTGCCGCCCTTATTGCCGGAGCAGGTTCACTTTCAGGAGCAGCCGCACCGAAACAGGCGACACTTGCACCAAATCTGAAAAGGCCAGGCTACAACCTCGTCAGATACTCGGTAGAAGAGATTCCAAAGGCTGCTCGGAGGATCCCCAATGCCATATTCCCTTGGCACCGGCGAACGCGCAGCACGGACTCTGGTACTGCAATCATTGATGACCCCGTGGGCGAGATAAGGGACGGCGAGGGCGAATCGTCAGCTACGCCTCCCGCAACGATCGTGGGGTCTCCAACACTTGGTTCGGAGGGTTTTGGAAATGGCGAGAAGGGACCTTCTACCCCTGGAGGACGCAGAGGGTGGACCGGAAGGTTGAATCTTCCATTACCCACGCACTTGTCCCCGGGTCACCTTATGGCGCTATCGTCGTCTCTTCCAGGTTCACCCAACGAGAAGGATCTTCGTACTCCAGGAGGGAGTGGAAGTTTGACACCCGGCAGTGCGGGAGGTACGCCTGTGAATGAGTTTGGCGAGAAAAAGGATTATTTTGATCCCAAGCAGGTGGAGAGGGAGAGCCGGCGAATAAGAGAACGGGAGAGGGAGCGGAAACAAATGGAGAAACAGAGAGAAAAGGAGAAACGACGCAAAAGAAAAAAGGCTGAAGTTTATGTGAGTCATTCATTTTTGTCCGTTTTACCAGTTCGCTGAAGGCATGCTAGATTACGAGGCACGTGGCAGAAATTCTTCAACGACAAGAGTTCATCATGAAGCTTTCTCGAGCCATGATGATGTTTGGTGGTCCTTCTCACCGTTTAGCGGCGCAGATACAGAGCACTGGCCGTGTGTTAGACCTCGAACTTAGTTGCTTATACCTGCCGGATGTGATGCTGATCGCGTTCGAGGACAGTGCGACGGGTACGAGCAATGTCAAGTTTATTCGCCAGAGCAGCGCCTTGGATCTGGAGAAACTCGGGGATGCCCATGCATTGTACTGGAGCGTAAGCGAGGTGATTTTCGACAGCACACCAGCGGCTAACCTATTTGTCAGGTCATTCACGACGAAATGTCGGTTTCGGCAGCATCAGCGTCATTGGATGCTTTGATGCGGAAGAAGCCACTCTATAACTTCGTGCAGCTGACCATCATCGGAGGGATGTGCTCCGCCGCCATCTGTTCTGTTTCATTTTCAGGATCATTCATCGACAGCCTTGCATCAGCCCCGCTAGGCGCACTCCTCGTCGCAATTCAGTTGATCGGTGTGCGCAACGAGTTGTATGTGAATGTGTTTGAAATCACCATTGCAACGCTCTTGAGCTTCTTGAGTGCCGCATTGGCGTCTACCAAACATTTTTGTTACTCCGCTGTTGCGAGTAGCTCGGTAGTTTTGATCCTACCAGTAAGCAGCTGCCTACTGCTCTCGGTTGGAACGTAGCTAATATGAGCGCATATACAGGGCTTTATTGTACTGAGCGGGTCTCTCGAGCTTTCTTCACGTTCATTGGTCGCCGGTGCTGTTCGATTATGTTTCGCCCTGATGTACTCGCTTTTTCTTGGTTTCGGGCTCGCAATCGGGGCTGAGCTATACGAGAAGATGGTTGGACAGCCGATTGTTGGCCCGACGGACTACGCATGTATGAACTCCCATGATCCTGCAGGACCATGGTGGCAGCAAACGCCGAGCCTCTGGTGGGCGTTCTTGACAGTACCCATGTATTCACTCTTCCTGAGCATGAGACTGATGGCCCCGTGGTGGAAAAAGGAAATGGTGAGTACTCACAGCGACATGATCGCAGGACAACCGCGTGTTGCCGCATAAATTGATCTAACCTACCCGGCGTAGGTCCTGCTTATCGCAATCGCTTCGATAGGCTGGGTGACAAACCATTTCGCAAGTACCAAATTCCCCAACCAAAGCGATATCAGTGCAGCGGTCGGGTAGGTCCAATTCAGTTGGCATGTGGTAGGTTATATGCTAATGGGATGTTCGTTCGGTTTAGTGCCTTCGCCGTTGGACTCGTGTCCAACATGTACGGGCGCTTTTTCCATGGGAATGCATTCGTTGTCATGGTAGGTGTTTCGCGGATCGAAGCAGAGGGAACTAAATGAAATTCCCACTACAGATTACGGGTATTCTTTTCCAAGTGCCTTCGGGACTTGGCAATGGAGGTCTCCTGAATTTTGTATCAGACCAGACGTCGGGATCGTCGTCCTCCTACCTGAGTGGGTTCCAGACTGCCTTGCAGTTGATCGCTGTTGCGATCGGACTTACGGTGGGACTGGGCATTTCTTTGGTCCTCGTGCACCCCATCCAGAGTCGTCGACGTGCTGGTGGCTTATTCAGTTTGTGAAACAAGGAATTCGGTGAACGAGACTTGGTACCTGGCGACAATCTGAAACACAGCTCGCGCATGTTTTGTGGGTCGTACGTAACTAATCGGTCCACCGGGCCGAAAATTTGGTTTTTAGACCTTAGAGCAATTTACTCGATTTGTTTTGTTCATCTCCCCAACCTCCTTTTACTAAACCATCTTCGAGATGTGATATATAGTCGTCCTATCTCGGGCGCATACCAGTTACTTTTTGCGGCGCTGCATTTTGATTAGCACATTTTCTCCCTCACACGGACATTGCCCTGGACAATTGTGGTCTCGCATCATCATGTAGGATTGATATTCCAAATTCAACGTTTCGATTATTTTAGTGTTATTCTCACCAGCCGCTCCAGAGTGAATTCCAAGGAGCCGAGATAACAACTTGGCATCTGTGGAGATAAGCCGTGTGACTATGAAGGCACAGAAGACCGAAGATGTGTTACCGCGCAAGGGGAGTCATAGGAGATGACGGTCCGACTTTCTGTATGCAGTCTGTGTGCCTGCAGATGTGAAGTCGTACCATTTCAGTGACGTTGTCTTGGGTCTGCGCCCATATCTGAGGCAGGAATCCAGACCCAGGGACTGTCCCTCAAGGTACCGTGATGAAATTCTTGAGTTAACCAGGACAGGAGGGGTACATACCGTGTGGACGCCGAGGTCTTTTCTCATACCGCCACAGAACCCCCGCAATCATCCATGCGGTGCGGCTACTGACGGCGGAGTATCTCGATTGCACCCACGGGCGCAATGGTTAGGAACGAAGGGCGCCAAGCAGATAGGTACGGGCAGGCACAGACAGGAGCATTGCGTTGTTTTTCTTTGGGGGTGACGTGCATTCTCTGCCGTTGGTTGCAGGATTTCATTCCTTCCGAGATGGAAACGATTCCTTCAGTGTTAGTCTCGACGGGAGCGGACATAGACAGTCTTATGATGTTATGGTCAGCTTGCGCCTATACGTATCATGTAAACGTGTACTTCCGTCGGAGACAAAAGTTCCAATACGCAACGTATTGTACGGTCCTTCCGCGGTTGGTTTCAGCGTGAAACGAATGAATCATTTATGACCGGCGACCTACCCGTCGAAGTGTTTGTTCCTCTTTACCACCATATGATATACCACTATTATTCGAACTTGAAGACCTGGGACGACGCGATGCAAATAGTAGGTGACTCACCGGATATGCACCATACATTCTCATTCTTGAGTAATTGCTCGAAGGCGAGTATACATACAATGCGTACGGGCACTAGATCTTCAATAAACCCCGAGCCGGAGTCTATCTGCGGATCAGTGGCTGACCCGCAGTCACTGCACGAAACCTACCGATCTCCGTGACAGAGCCTGAGTGTGTGTCTTTAAAACATGAAGATGAAACGCAAGTCGCTACCCATTAAAGTATGGTTACAGCTGGCAATTCAGTTTACGGGGAGAGAGCGCCTGCGACGAGTCGGACGAAGCACTTTTCGACGTGGCAAATCGCATCACGTGATCGTATGATCGTTGCCGTGTGTCGCCGAGTGTGACAGCCACTGTCGTCTGCGCAGCGCCATGGAGCACCGCGCCGAGTTGGTGGTCGCGATCCTCGGCAAACACAATAATTGGCGTTGCTATATACACGCTGTGGAGTCAGGTGGCTGGCGTTTCTCATCTTGTTTCGTCCTCTTACTGGTGTAGGGGCCATAATGGCCATACCCATTCGTTATGTTTTCGTAGCTGTTATTGTTCTTGTGAGTATCGTCACTATCGTGAGGCTAGTCTCATACAACCTCAACGTATAGGCATTATTTTTTATCACCTTTAGAGTGAGCAACCTAAGCTCGACGCTTGGGACACTCGGTTCCACATTTTCCGCAAATTCAAGTCCGGACACTCTCACACTTTCCAACTTCACGGAACCCGCCACCCCAGATGCACGCGAAAAAGCGAATGCCACGCTTCTCATTCTCTGTCGAAACTCCGACCTTGATGGGGTGATCCAGAGTGTCCGGAGTGTCGAAGATCGGTTCAATCGCGAGTACAACTATCCTTACGTTTTCCTGAACGAGGAGCCTTTTGACGAGCAGTTCAAAAGGTGTGTCGCTTCTCGTTCGAGGTTCTACAAGTACAGGTTTTTGAGTTTCTACCAATGAGTCGAATCTCGGTACTATCCTCTGCTCAAATGGAGTTTGGGATGATACCGCATGATCATTGGTATGCGCCATCATGGATTGACGAAGAGAAGGCTGCAAATGCTAGGAAGAAGATGGAAGAAGATAACATTATCTACGGAGGTACGTCAGAGCGATTAGACCCATGCTCCCGGCACCCAGCCTTGACCTCGTATAGGTAGCCTTCCTTATCGTAACATGTGTCGGTTCAACTCCGGTGTGAGTCCCATGTCGATGCAACTTTGACGTATTGAGTTGATATTGGGCAAGTTTTTCTTCAGGCATCCGCTACTTCAAAAGTATAGGTATGTGGCGCCCATTGCCTGTGCGATCCATTTCCGCTTATTCGCGCCACTTACACGCCCAGATACTATTGGAGGATCGAGTACGTCTTTTCATGATATGAAGTCAAAGTCAAAGCTAAGCGAACAATTTACCCATCGACAGACCATGGGTTCGTTTTCATTGCGATGTTCCCTCGGACCCTCTTCGCTTCATGCAAGAGCATAATAAGACTTATGGTAAGCCTGGTCTAATGATATGTTGCGGATCAGTGCGAAGTCGCCTAAATACCTTCTCTGGTTCATTTTACCTGATTGCTCGTCGACGGTGGATCTAAATCAGGCTTTACAATTTCTTTGTACGAATTCCAAGCCACCATAACCTCATTGTGGGACAGGGTGAAGGGTACGTCCGACCCTGCGCCACTGAATTCGTATGAACCGAAGTCCTTTTTGGCTGTGATCTATGTTCTAGAGTACGCAAGGGCGCATCCAGGCACGCTGCATCCGAACAACGCGCTCGGGTTTATCTCTGATGATACCGGAAGCAATTACAATTTATGTCACTGTGAGTAGTTCTGACCGCCCATTCTCCATGAGGCTTATCAATATACCCGAACAACACCAGTTTGGTCCAACTTCGAGATCGGGGACATGGACTTTTGGCGAGGAGAGACGTACATGTCTTTCTTCGAATTTCTTGACCAAGCGGGAGGTTTCTACTACGAGGCAAGTCCCGATCTTCTCTATACCCACATGTGCGGCCAGTGCGGGATGACTTATCGATCGTTATAGCGCTGGGGGGATGCACCGGTGCACTCCATCGCCGCCGCTTTGTTTTTGCCGCGTAACTCCATCCATTTCTTTGATGAAATCGGGTATGAGCATCCACCCTTTACGCATTGCCCTATCGACAGGCAGCGTTGGACTAGTGGTCGGTGCTCATGTAATCCGGACACTAGCTTTGACTATGACGGTTATTCCTGCCTACGGCGATGGCAAGCACTTGACAACCAATAGATTTAGTAATCCCACCGTAGTAATGTGTCCATACTGCCTTCCTGTGGTAGCCATTTGTACATATCTCCACACTATCATAAATGGAGTAGAGAACAGGATATGCACCAAACAATAATTTATAATCTTTCTGGCCTTCTTGCATTCAGCGCTCGATCTAGAGCACGCGCTGGGCGACCAGTTCTCTAATAGGCAGTGAAATTGCGATAAGCTTGTAGGGCCGGTCGTCGGTGACCGGTTGACCCATCGGATTCCAATCGAAACGATCTTCGGAGCAGGCACGCCACGGTACCAGTGACACGTTCCAATTGCTCGGCGACGCCCAACTCACTCTACGTACGAAGGACGGCCTGAGTGCTTCTCTAGATCAAGCCCGGCCAAGTAGAAACGATTGCGTGGCGCCGGGACCGAGACGGTATTCATATGGTCAATCCGGCGGACATTTTGTCAACGAAATCTGACGACATCATATGCACGTCCCGAACGACCCAACCTGGATCGCTGGTGATCTCGATAGTCAGCAATTGACGGGTTCAACGGAGAATCGTCTGAGGGAGCTCAGTCTGTGGGTTCCACGACCGCCTTCTCCACGGTGGACCGAGCACGAACGGAAGCGAACTATGTACGCGTCTGCAGGGCCCGGCCAACGAAGTTTGATCCACTCCCACCGAGCTGCTTCGATATCCTCAGGTTCGTCCACAGTACGTGATTATCTGGCCGCCTAATCACTGGGGGGAGGCGTGTTCGTTTATTCTTGTTCTCGTTGAGATAATAGCTCCATCATATGGGCTTTCCCTTTCCGGGTACATTGTATCCCGAGTCCCCCTTTTGATATGATCACCAAATCGCGGTATTTTTCATTTCTCAGCGCCGTACTGGCCGCAATAGGGTCGGCGCGTCGTACCGCGAGGTTACCGTGTGTTGAACCGCCCAAGGTGCTTCTCGAGCATGGGTAGTTCGGTTCCTGCTCGTATCCCAGTGGGAGTCTGATCCACCAGCTCTCATTGCCTACCGTCACCACGGTGTTGCAACGTGCGGGTACTAGTAATGTCGAGTGGCAACTCCGTCTTTCGGTCGTCACCACACTGCATTCTTAAGCGTGCTGATCTTCACGCAGGCGTCGTTAATCAGGTCTAACAGTTGCAGTCGCTAACAACATAGACTTTCAATAGAGATTGCGCAATCAACAAAGTCGGTGCAGACGCAGTGCATATTTCGCCTAACCCAAGAAAGCATATCTCCTTCCATTTGGAAGGATAGGTTATATCGTGAGACAACTTCGGATCGCTTAATGCTCATTTACCGATGAGGAAAGGGTTGTTAATTTGCAAACGACGCTGGTGCCAGGACCGCCGCGCTCAATTTGTCGACCACTTGCAGCAGATACATACCTCGGAGCGCTGCGTGAGTGTTTGGCGTAGGAAATTCGGTTACTCAACACTCAGCCACTGCATCTGTGCCAAGAGATCCGAACAATCCCCCATTGGGAGCGAAGTCTCGGATTCCTACCCAAAGCCGCGTTTCCTGTGCCTTCAATGACCATTGGGATAAGCCCCGATCGCCCCTAACCCAAGGTCGAAGACCACTGTGCGATCTAATCCCGTGGCCAATTTTTGGCGGTGATTCGGAAGATGTTGATTACCGTGATCGTACCTATGCCAGAAGATACCCGCTAGCATTTTTTGGGAGCTGCTCAGCGAGGTTGTTGGTCTACAGTTTCCAGTGACAAAGTTTCGCGTCAGAAGAAGTTGTCAGGTCCGTTACTCATCCTTCCGTCGGTTTCAAATGATCCAGTTCCCGGCTGCAGCCGCATCGCTTTGCTCTGCGAGTCGTTATCTGCCGCGTGGGCAGAGCCGATTATTTCGTAAGTATCACAATTCGGATTTTCTTTCACGCCAGATATTATGCTAACATTTGGTCACCTACAGCCTCAAGGCGCATCTATTCGGTTGACAAATGGTAGGAACTCGGAGTCAGCCAGTGGGGGTAGGTCGAATCCTATAAAGCGAGATGGGAAGAGAATGGCCCAACCATCCTACGCAGCTCAACCTGTTGTTCTCTTCACGCACGATCTAGACCCGTTTTTTTATCGTTCCTCCAGTTCACCTTTTTAGACCTCCAGAGCAATGGCGCCCGTGGCAACTCCTGCCGAAGGTATTCCCAACGTCATCTCGGACCTCAAGACCACCTTCCATGAGGAGACTTCATGTGCTCCGTCTACCCTTGTCGACGTCTTATCCAATGCCGCTCAGCGATACCCATCACACGAGCTCAGCTTCATCACCTCCTCCGCTCATGACACATCGACCCAGACCAAGACCTTCGCTACCTTCAACCAGACCGTGCGCAACCTCGCGCGTGCGCTCGTGGAGTTGAACAAGCCCACCGGATCCATCATTCTTGTCTATTTGACGGAACATGAGGACAACATGACTGCCGTCTGGGCGTGTCTCCTGGCTGGTTACATTCCATGCTTGCAGCCCGCTCTCAGCGCACAACAGGCCCACAAGGAGGCCCACATCGCTCACGTTACCAACATTACCCGCTCGGCCACCTGGATCACTAGCGAGGCTGGCTTGGACCAGGTGGGATCTATCTCCGGACTGGAGATCCACCTTATCTCCCAGCTCAAGATCGCGGCTGAAGGCTACAACATGCCGGCTGATTGGTGTGCTCGGACCCTTCAACCTGACGATGAGGCGATCTTCTTCTTGACTTCGGGATCCACCGGTTTTTCGAAAGTTGTGGTTCATTCTCACAGAACCATCCTGGCTGCTTGCACCTCCAAGGGTGTCGCCTACGGATTAACCTCCGAGTCGAAGCTTCTGAACTGTGAGTTCGTCATTCGTCATTGTCATCTCCGATTGACAGGTGATTGACAGGGGTCGGTTTCGACCACGTTGCCGGCTCACTCGAGAACCACATGACACCTTTCTTGTATGGGGCATCTCAACTCCACGTCCACGCCTCGGTCATTTTGTCCGACCCGCTGCGCTTCCTCCAATTGATTGAAACGCATTCTGTCAACGTTACGTTTGCCCCCAACTTCCTCCTTGCCAAGCTCTCTCGGGATTTGGAAAAGAGAGCGGACCTTTTCGGAACCTTTAAATTGTCCTCTCTTAAACGCATTAACAGTGGTGGCGAGGCAGTCGTCTCGAAGACCGCCCAGACCTTTGTCTCCGTCCTCAAAAACCTTACCAATGACCCCGCCGCATTGTCCTTCGTCATCTCTCCCGGTTTCGGTATGACCGAGACCTGGTAGGTACCGCGCGTTTTGTTGAAGGGCATCGTCCTGATATATCCTCCGCAGTGCTGGATGCATCTACAACCCCGCCGATGTCTACGCTTCTGAACCCAAGTTCGAGTTCCTTGAACTCGGTGTTCCAAACCAGGGATGTGAGATGCGTATCGTTAATCCTGAGGATGGCGTCACAGTCCGTCCCGATGGTGAGAGCGGAGAGCTTCAAGTTCGTGGCCCCATGATATTCCTCCGTTACTACAACAACCCCGAGGCGACTCAGTCTTCGTTTGTTGATGGTAGCTGGTACCGCACGGGCGACGTTGGTATCATGGAGAATGGTTCTTTGAGGCTTAGCGGCCGTATCAAGGAAACTGTCATCGTCCACGGTGTCTCTTACGGTCTTCCCGAGCTCGAGACCCAACTCCAGACTGTCGAGGGTGTTACCCACTCTTTCCTTGCCGTAGCACCTTACCGTGCTCCCGGGCAGCAAACCGAAGGATTCGTTATCTTCTATTCGCCCACCTTCGACTTGCAAGGCGAGGACGCTTCTACCAAGCTGTCGGCCACCCACCGCGCCCTCCGTGACATCACTATCAAGATGATTACGCTTCCTCCTCAGCACATCATTCCTATCCCCCTCGACCAGATGGAGAAGACAACTCTCGGCAAACTCTCTCGTTCTCGTCTTCTCGTCCGGTTCAAGCAGGGTGAGCTCGCTAAGCACCTTGCGCGTGCGGAGGAACTCCTTAGTGAGGCACGTGGCGCCACCTTCGTCGTGCCTTCGAGCGAGACCGAGAAGACCCTCGCGGGTATCTACGCTGGCATCTTCAACTTGGATATTGCAGATGTCTCTGCTACCGATAACTTCTTCGAACTTGGCGGTACCTCTATTGATGTCATTCGTCTCAAGAGAGAGGGCGAGACTGCGTTCGACATCCCTGACATCCCGACAATCCAGATTCTCAAGCACCCTGTGCTCTCCAGCCTCGCCAACTATGTAGAAGCTATGAAGTCCAAGAGCGTCGTCACCGAAGAGTACGACCCTATCGTTCCTCTTAACCTCACCGGTAACAAGACCCCCATTTTCATGGTCCACCCTGGTGTCGGTGAGGTCCTCATCTTTGTCAACCTTGCCAAGTACTTCCACAACGAGCGCCCCTTCTACGCATTCCGCGCTCGTGGTTTCGAACCGGGTCACCCATTCTTCACCTCCATGGATGAGATGGTCTCTTCCTACGCTGCTGGCGTCAAGCGCACTCAACCTCATGGTCCCTATGCAATTGCTGGTTACTCTTATGGTGGTGTCGTCGCGTTCGAGGTTGCCAAGCGTCTCGAGGCCATGGGTGATGAAGTCAAGTTCACCGGTCTCATCAACATCCCTCCTCACATCGCCGACCGTATGCACGAGATTGACTGGACGAGTGGTATGCTTAACTTGTCATATTTCCTTGGTCTCGTAACGAAGCAAGACGCATACGACCTCATTCCATCATTGCGCCCTCTGACTCGCCAGGAGCAGTTGGAGGCTGTTTGGAAGTTGTCTCCTCCCGAGCGTCTCGTCGAGCTTCAACTGACGCCCGAGAAGCTCGACCACTGGGTCAACATTGCTGGATCGCTCATCGAGTGTGGCAAGGAGTACAACCCAGGGAGTTCAGTTTGTAAGTCTTGTGCTCATTTTGTCGCCAATGCCTTTACTTATCGTTTTGTCTTCTTTAGCTGTTCTCGATGTGTTCTACGCTATTCCTCTCCGTGGTTCCAAGGAAGACTGGTTGAACAAGCAACTCAAGCCATGGGCAGAGTTCAGCCGTGCAGAGCCCTCATATACCGACGTCCCAGGACAGCACTACACCCTCATGGACTTTGACCACGTCCCTGGATTCCAAAAGATCTTCAGAAACCGCCTCGAAGCACGTGGTCTTTGAGTCGACGTTCGTGTTCAATAGAAGGCCGAGTGCCACCGGGGGAGAAAAAAATAAGTGATCTTGGTTTCTGTACACTTTCACGCTATCATGTCTTACGCTTTGGATGATTGTTGTCACGAGTTTTCCCGTTGTCTACGATAGGTAGGCTACGGAATGTTGTATGATACTGTTCTCATTAGAAATGGCTTTTACTATCTCGATCGTTTATACCGATATACTGTGAGAAGCATGTCCGAAACATCACTACTCGCCAGAGTACAGATTGCCCATATTGTAATCGGCCCTGGTGTAAAATTGGGTCGTATAGTAGGTGACCGTAGTACGTCCAGCCCGAAGTTAGTACATATTGTCTGACTCGGACAAGTGTGCACCCCAGCACCCTCCCGCGACCCTCGGGTACTCGTCTCGAAGCGATTCCAAGAGTTTCTCGATTTATGGTGACTCTTGAATTGAACCTGCGTGTGAAACACAACTTGAATTCAACAGACCTGAGTGGTAGATTGCAAATGAGTGAGCAAATGGCTTGGACAAGGGTTAGATCAATGTTGTATAGTCAATATAGCAGTATGTAGTTTCCTATTTTCACGTCATCTGGTCCATCGTGGGGGGTGTTCGTTCAATGATTTAGTGGACTGTTCAAGCTTCGTCACGGTCCTACTGCTTTTGCCAAAGTAGGATTGTCGGCTATGTAGTAAGCGTGACGTAAACGTAATTTGTTTGACACCTCATCCACTCGCGTCCTCTAGGTTGCTAGTCAAAACGACGACTTTCACGACAACGCCAGCAAAGCGTGTGTAACGAACAGCTGGACGAACAATGAGCTCGTTGGCATTCCTCGTCACAGAGTTGCAGGTAGTCGTTTTTGAATGCGCTCACCGTCAATTCTCACTGACCTCATCACAGTCTCTGGCCAGCGAGTCCAGGAGAAAACACCCAGAAATACGCGAGGTCAGACAACCCTGAATCTCTTATAAGTCATATCAATGTTTAAACCCCGGATAGGCAGCAGAGAAGTCACTCACGATTCTCAGATCTTCTCCTGAACAAGCTACCGCTTCACTCGCATCTGGTGGGTTCGTGATTTACGCGCCTTCGCTCTTTTGTGTCTGTTATCTCATTTATCGCAGACAGTGTACAGTCTGATGATCTCCTCCGACCAGTCTTTATGGGATGCGCTACCAAGAATGCCAAAGTCGTCGCGATATCCCTTGGGTCTCTTCAGCGGCTCATTGCGCTCAAAGCTGTCCCACAGTCCGCCGTACCCTTGATCATCAGTACCATGAGCGATGCTATGAGTCAGGGTGTTGACATCCAGCTCCGTATCCTTCAGACGCTGGTTTCACTTATAACCAACTTTCCTTCCGTCCACGGGGAACTACTTGGCGAGGTACGCTTTTCTCGCTTTCACATTCGGGAATCATTGTAATTGAACGGTTGCACAGGCACTCCTTTTATGCTTCAAGTTGCAAGATTCTCGAATTGCTGTCGTGTCGTCTACCGCCGCCGCCACTCTTCGTCAACTGGTCATGTTTGTTGTCGACAAGATGGTCGAGGAAGACAAGCAAGAATCCCTTAACCCTAAACTGCTGAAAGACGTGAAACTTCCTGACGGAACTACAGCTGCCTTGGGCCCGTTTGCAAGAGACGCGTACTCTGTCTTCGAAGATCTCTGCTTGCTCGCCAACTCGGAGAAACCCAACTTCCTCAACCTCGATTATCTACACAAGACATTCGCTCTCGAGCTCATCGAGAGCGTCTTGACGAACTATCACGAGCTTTTCCGAAAGGTACTGAAGTTCTTCGTTAATTTCATGACTTGTCCTTGACTCCCAACACAGCACGAACAACTGTTATTGCTACTTAGACATCATCTTTGCCCTATGTTGCTCAAGACTTTGTCGGACAGAGCCGTATTCCCTCTTACGCTCCGATGCACACGCGTTGTTTTTTTGCTCTTGAAGCAATTTTCGTTCGAATTGGAGACAGAAGCTGAAGTCTTCCTCGTGTTACTGATCAGGATGATATCCGAGGACGCAGATGCAAGTCCGGTTGACCATACTTCCTCTCGCCCTCTCTGGACACGGGTCTTAGCGATGGAGATCATGCGGGGGTATGCCCATTCGATATACGCCTCTTCAAGCCATGGAAGTTGACGGGATGATTTTTTCAGCCTTTGCAGTGACGCGGAGTTGATTCGTAACATCTGGGATCGTTATGATGCACAAGAATCCGGTTCCAACGTATTTTCGTCATTAATCAGCTCATTGAAACGCTTGGTTACCGAAAAACCTGCTTTACTCGGAGTGAACTCTCAAATGATGGGTGTTGGTACACTCTCGAATCCCGAAGGTGGTTCAAGTTATGGCCTCGATGTAGGAGGAGTGGCGGGAATGGTGGCGAACGCAGCTGCCACTGCAGCGAGTGCGACTGTGTCTGGTGTCGTCGGGATGATTGGTTCTGGGGCAGGTTTGAGCGTACAAACATCGGCGATGAAGCTACAGTGGTACGTATTAGCCCTCCGTTCGTTGATTTGATATCAGAGTTGAACAGCCTTGTAGCATAGATCAACTTGACAAAGCAGACTCCCCTCCTATACCAGAGTCATACGTCCACCTCCTTGGTGTACAGTGCATTGTCTCACTATGCGAAGGTTTCGCTTCGTTCACAGGACCTCTTTACACCTCCATCGTGATACAACGTCCACGCACGGCTGGAGACCCTGTGATTCGTGCACCACCAGCGCTCGATCTCGCGACTCTACCCCCTGATGAACCAGCGATGCGACATCTTCGTATTGTTCGTTCGATGGTAGATAATGGTTGGCCGGCCCTTTTGGCAGCCTTGTCTTTTATCATTTCCACCAACCTTTCCGACGAACTCTTCGTTGATGTCCTCACAAGCTATCAGGCGATGACTAATGTCGCTGGAATGCTCGCGCTGACGACACCTAGAGATGCATTTCTTACAAGCCTCGCAAAATTTGCCATCCCATCCCGAGTGGTCGCAAGCTTGGAGTCATATACCGAACCCCCAACACCCCGATCCGGAGCATCGCTGACGGAGAACCTGGGTTTTACTACCGCTATACAACCCCCGAGGTTATCGGAGCGTAACCTCGTCTGCTTGAAGGTGTTGGTGTCCAGTGCCCTTTTCCTTGCGGGAAGTCTTGGAGAGAGTTGGTACGGTATCATGGAGGCGCTTCAGAACGCGGACTATGTCCTCACGATGAAGGGTTTGCAACCTCCTGGAAGAAGACCAAGTGGCGTTCCTGGCACACCAAGCCGGTCGAGTTCCGGAGCAATAAGCAACACATCCGCGGGGAAACCATTGCATCCGCCACAACCTCCACGCCATCCGCTATTGGCAGACATCGACCCTGACAACGTCCAGCTCGCCATACAGCGTCTCTTCGAGGCTTCAAAGAATATGGAGGACTCGGCATTCCAGGATTTTGTGAATGCGCTTTGTAGGCTGAGCTCAGAGATGATAGGGATGCAATCGGATGCGACGGAGACGCTTGGTGAGGCGGAGAGTACAGACGAACTCGCTGGTTCTGTCTCTTCTATTGCTCTTTCCCCACGAAATGACCTTCTTCATCGGAGGCGCGTTAGCGGTATCCATTTACCAAGGACCTTGGTGAGTTCGATCACTGTGATGGTTCATAACGTTCGAGCTGATCCTATGGAAGCGCTCCGGGGACTTTGGGGTGGAAAGATTGGGCACAGTGGCGATGCTTAATATTCATCGACTCATTTACAGAGCGCCGGAAGTCGCTTGGAATGCGACCACCGGACACCTTTTGTCTATCATCGGTCTCCCTTCTGCACCACAGGCCATTCGCGTCCAAGCTGCCCACGTACTGGACGAAATACTGGTTATCGTGCCCCGGAATTTATCCAGCACTGGGGACCTTCAGGCCAAGGCTCAACGTCGCGTGCTAGACGTCCTTTCGAAACAAATCGTGCCCGTTTCTGAAGCGGGTACCACAGCGACAAGCACCAACATCGAGCTTCGTCGAATGGGCCTTGAAGCGTTGCATCAAATACTTCAAGCATCCGGGCACACGCTTGTCGTCGGATGGGGGAGTATCTTTGAGATGCTCGGTAGCGTCTGCAAACCGCCTGTCCTCACAAGAACGACCTCGAGCGATTCCGTGAGCACCTTGTCGTTGCACGATCATCGTCCAAAGCCACTTTTCCTGGGGTACAACAACGAACGCGGATATACGGCTCTCGTTAAGATCGCTTTCCAGTCCCTCAAGCTAGTGTGCGATTCCGTATCGTCGCTTTCGCCAGAAGACCTTCGGCTATGTATCAGCACGCTGGGTCAGTTTGGCAGACAGGCAGATACAAACATTGCGCTCACCGCGGCTGAGAGCCTGCTCTGGAGTGTCTCCGACTCGATACAAGCCAAACGGAAAGACGCGGAAAAGGAAGCAGAGTACAGTGCACTCTGGATGTTCCTCCTCCTTGAAGTCCTCGGCTTGTGTACCGACGCGCGCCCCGAGGTTCGCGTCGGTGCCATCCAGACACTGTTCCGTGCCATGCAACTTTACGGCGCAACACTCAGTCTAGACACGTGGAACGAATGTCTGTGGAAGATTACGTTCCCGCTGTTGGACGCGATTTCGGTGGAGACGCGACGGATTCCCCCCGAGAGTGCTGGTCCACCCTCGGCACATCCGACGGGGTCGACTCCAGTTCAGGCTTGGGACGAATCAAAAAGTCTGGCATTGCAATCGATTGGATCGATCATCGTGGAGTTTATGGTGTCCAAGATCATGCACCTCACGACATTCTCAGAGGCATGGAAGGTTTTCGTCGGACACGTTCAAGATACGGTGCTTTTGGACCGAAGACCGCTCAGCACGCCCGCGTTACAGTGTCTCGACAAGGCTGTTGGCTCGTTGTCTGAGGCGACGGACGACGTGACGCAGCCTCGCGTCGCGGGGGCGTTGGAGTGTGCATGGCAAGCTTGGAACGATCTCGGAAGTGCCGTGTTGGAGGGCAGCATGACGCTTCTCTCGCCACGGCACAACAGTGATGTGGCTGCGTCGCCTCGTGCGTTCACACAAGAAAGTTTGGTTGCGTTTCTCGACGTCATCCGAACGATACGACGCATGAGTCGGCAGCATATGCGTACCGAATGGCCGTTGGCGCGTTTGACCCGCCTGATGGAGATTCTAAGAGGTGAGCGTTCGGATTGGTGTACGCGTTCGTCGTGCCTGACGGGTACGGTAGGCGTCCTCACGTATCCCAGTTCTCCGAATTACAGACCAGACGTGGACTCGTTGACCCCAGTGCAGGTGGGTGCCAGCCATGATGCTGTTAGTGCTTAGTACTCATGAGGTGACTCCAGGCGTCTGTGATTGACATCGTGCAATCCATCGACCTCGCCGAGTCTGGTGTACCATCGCTCATCATGCGGGACCTTTCCGAATTCAGCTCGCTCGCGTTCCTCGTGGGGTTAAACGCCATATCGACGCTTGCGTCTGTCCCCGGATCGCCCGCACCGACGTCAACGCGCAAGCAAGTCACGTACATTGGCTTGTCGAAAAAGACGATGCCAATGCTCGTCGAGATGTATACGCGCTTCAAGGATCACGCCGAGATCTATCAAGATGGGACACTCGAAGCGGTGTTATCGGTGAGCGGGTAGTCGTCATCGATTGCTGGACCCTTACGCTGTCCTGGTAGGCATATGGCATTCCGATCAAGCTCAAGTATGAGTGTCCGGCGCCGTCCAAGTTTGGCAAGGATGGACCACTGTGGAAGACGGCGACGACGTGTTTTTTGCGTATCGTGACGGAATGTGTGACAGCGTTGTCGAGGTTGGGAGAAGGTGCGTCGATGGGATTGTTGCTCGATGCTGCGCTGAGTCGGTCATGGCTCGACAGCGATGTCGGATACATGCGTTGAAGCTATTTGGAGGCAGATTATTGAAGGTTTCCGGGGTGGTATCTTGGCGGATTGGTGCGTCGCCAACCACCAAGTCCTTTGATTCACGTCACTGACTGTCCAGCCCAACTGTAGTTCTTTGGCGGAGACGTTTAGTCTAGAGGAACAAGAGGCGGAAGAGAATTTCGATCTTGCGTTGATCAGCTCGCTCGAGATTGATCTGATCCCTCACTTGGGCGGCCCGCGCGTCCCAGACTATCTCGTCGGCCAACTCGCCAAGATCCTCCACCAAGGGAGTCAATTATACAAGTTTCCCTTCCACGCCACGCGTTCCGGATCACCGCACCCTGGCGAGTGGAGTACCACGGGTTCGCCGCGCAACTCGCGAGAAGAGTTTGAAAAGGTGGAGTTGGAGAGCGTGGGGAGTACGGCACCGGGGGAGGTCGTCCCGAGAGAGCGGTTTTCGTATTGGTGTTTTGATTTGCTGTTCTTGATTTGTTCCAACGTGACCAACGGTGGGTGGTTTTTAGTTCGGTGACATGACAGGGGTTGATGAGGACGTAGATCAAGAGGTGGCGAGGCGGAGAGTGGCGGCACTGTGTTTGCCGTCGATGTTGGATCGGTGCAAGACGGCGATGGTGGGGTATATCGCGGACGAGGCGCTTCGCGGTAGCTTGCCTTTCCCAAGGTGGGTAGCAAGAGGTTTTGGACAAAGTTTACTGATCGAGCATTGGATTCCTAGGGTCCGTGAAGACGAACTACTTTACGTGCTGCGCAGATTGCTGGATCTACGTCTATGGCCCGGAACGCTCTGGGCAGCACTGTCTGACGCACCGTCTGCGAACAGCACCTCTCTACCTGGTACGCATTTATTCTTGATGGTCTAAAATGAGCTGACAACGATGTCTAGCTGTCGATCCAAGTTTACCAGCGTCTGCACTCGTCGCGGACGTGGTAAAGCGATCGTCAGTCGGGCACTTGTTTTATTTCTATGTGGTGCTGTGTGAGATCGCGTCGATCCCACGAAAGACGCCGGCTGCGTGGGTGATGACAAGTGGGCCGGCGGATGGAGGCGAGAGGCGGGGTCGCATTGGAGCACCCGAGGGGGATGGCGCGGTAGTAGAAGTGGATGCGAGGGCATTAGCAAAGGCGTGTCTCGGGGTGCTTGGAAAGGAGATGGGTGCGGTGTGATGGGGTTGGCGTTCTGATTCTTTGGTATGTGTACAACACTGTTATACCATCTCTACATGCCCGGTGGCAGGATAGGCACGACATCGCGCCAAGACCTCTGACAGATTCTTGCCTCGATACGGAGTCTGAGTGCACGCAGGATGACATTATGGGCCTTGAATCTTGAAGCTTGACCACGGTCGTTGACTCTTGAGACGTCGGCGAGCGCCGGGGGATAGGATGAGCAGGTCGGGATGCGATCACCGTATCAAGGCGACGCAGCGGGTCTGACTCGGAGCGACCACAACTTGAAGTACATTCCACTCGCATTCCATCCTCTGACCCAGCGACGTCATCCACGACGTCATTCCCTCTCCCAGAGACATATATATAGGATCAACGACGATAGATTACATTACCTTTTTGTGTTTCCCCTCTGTTCTTACCATCAATACTACGCTCG